>LQNS02278145.1:15104201-15115913 GCA_001587735.2 Parhyale hawaiensis
CAGAAATTCTTTCACAAGCAACAACGGCAACTTCAAAGTCAAATACCTCTATAAGTAAGCATTAGCGATGAAAACGTTATTCTTGAAAAGTTTCAAAATGCCTTGTTCTACCTAAATAAGTCATTAAAAACTAATACGTATAAAATCATCAATACTGGTAAAATTAATGTAGAACGCAAGAGACAGACGCCCCAACTGGGGCAGTAATGACGGAATATTACGCGATCCAATAATGTAGGGCCAGCTGATCGTGTTCCAGAACTGTAGGTATATAAACAGAGCTTCAAAGTTCCGGGCGAAAACGTTATTCGTCAGAAACTTTTTAGAATGCGTTATTCTACGTTCATATTTTATTAACATAAGCTCGCGATTACACAATTAACTCGCGATTGCACTATTAGTTTAAAGACTTAATAGGACGCGTTTGAACACGCGTACGATCATCGGGTTTCTGTTGATCAACAAAAGCAGACGTCAACATGGTTGTAATGGCGAATGTGATATGGAAACAAGGGGAACTTTGAAGTTGAATATTTCGAAAACTAAGAATTTACGGTGAAAACGTTATTCACGAAAAACGTCTTGGAATGCCTTATTTTGGTCCAATTCGCTTATAGGACCATCATGCATTTTCGATATTTTGAAGTCATCTATAAGTAGAAGAACGTATTTTAAGACGTTTTCACGAATGACGTTTTCGTCGCAAACGCTGAGTTTTTGATATATTTGACTTATAAGTTCCCATTGTTTTCCTATGGGAGAAAATAACCACACTTACACAGTGTAATGGAAACACTCTCTTTATACATTTTTTGGGTTAGTTAAGGTTAGGCTAGGTAAAGTAAGGTTAGGTTAGGTAAAGTAAGGTTAGGTAGAGTAAGGTTAGGTGGAGTAAGGGGTAGCTAAATTTTTACTTTCACTTACACATGTTTTTTTTGGGGTTTTGTTGCTTTCACTATGTAAATTGGGTCAATTTAAGACAATTTACACGAATAACGTTTTCGTCGCAAATGCTTAGTTTTTGAGATATTAGAGTTTGAAGTTCCCATTGTTTTCCTATTGGAGAAAATAGCCGATGTCCTCACAGGCTTGCTTACGACCTTTAAGGAGCCTGGCCTCGCCTCGCCTCGCCTCGCCTAACCTAACCAACCTTACCTGACCCAACCCTAATTTCACTTGTATGGGATCGCTCGGTATTTTCTCTCATAGAAAAACAATGGGAAATTCAAAGTCATATATCTCGACAACTAAGCATTTGCGACGAAAACGTCATTCGTTATCAATGTTATACACATTTTAGGTCGGCGCATTTTGCTTTCTGTGAGTTATAACGCTTTAAACTTTTTATTTTCTCTATCTAAAAATGAAGGCGACAGCCACCACCATCAACCACCACTCATACGAGGAAGCTTGCAGACAGTGAAGCCATCTGTAAGGCCGAGAACCAAGGTTAGGTAAGGCAATGTAGGTTCTTCTAGGGACCTATATTTGCTAGCAGAACCTGCCTTCCCTCCCTAACAAGGGTTCTCTGCCTAACCGATGGCTTCATTGATTGGGTTGCACCCTATCACACAGGCTTACGTAACTAGGCTAAGCGCATTTGTGTCCTAAAACGCGGTAGGCCTACGTAAGCTTACCTTATAGAAGTGATCTTTGATTTCAATAAAATTTTAGTTTCGTTGCTGATTGTAGGAAACAATGGAGGCGCTTGAACTTGTATTGGTAGTGTTTAATAAACAGTCAAGTACCAAGATAGCCGTCGAAATGGTCTGCACAACGTCCAAACCGAGGCACGGACGATCGTGCTTGACGGTAAACATTTTTACACCGTTTCACCGTGTCAACCTTCACTTTGATATAGAAGAAAATAAGAAGTTTAAAGCATTATAACTAGGAAGCACCGTTATGCGCCGACTTAAAATGTGTACAACATTGATAATTGCTGTAAGAAAAACGATTTATTGGACAGAAATATTGAAATATCACCCGAGCCCCTCTCGTAAACATTTACCTTTATCTCTTTCTGCAGTTTTTTATGGCCATCGTTGTGCACCCTGACAATTGACACCACAGTCGTTGGCTCCCGCCATTCTTTGAGATGAAAAGATTTAATTTTTCTCATCAAAGTGTAAACTTATAACAAAGTTATCTTCCAGACGTGATGTTATTCGCCCTTGGCCTTTCGTTTGATGCATCAGTGCAGAGTTCAGATAGGATTCCACAATTTTCCTTTGGAAATTAAGTACGCTAATTGAACAATCATTTACAATCTAATAGATGGTCCAACTAGTTACAATCGCCATGCCAAAAATTCTCGTCAGCAAGCACCAAAACCATTTCTTGCCACGAATAGAGATATCATGTTTGCTAAGCAGCCAATCATATATGTAGATTCACACCGCTTTTGCCTTTAGTGTACGATTTTACTACGTTTGATTGCAGAACGTCTTTCTTTATATTTTCTCATGATTGAATCGCAGTGTTTTTAAGACAAGCTCAATACCATCATAATTTGTCATTACCTTGCTATCATTCCACCGGACAGACTACCTATTTGCCAGCATTTGTATCAAAGCAATAATCAAATGAACCTCTTGCTTCCTTTTAAAGAGTTTTTGCTTCTTTTGTAGGACTTTTTTTAAACGATTCTTCCTAGCTGCACCCGTTGATGTGATTCCTCAATCACGTAACAATTTCACGTGGGCGCGTGAGGTGAAGAGATTATCAAAGAAGACTGCGTGATTTCCCGAATGTTCTACTGCTTCTACCATGTCTAGTACCTCTCGTGTGCCCATTGGCATATTTTGTAAATTCTTTTGCTGCTCCTTACTACAATATAGATCAAATTTATAGCAAAAGCCGTAATCCCCACAGAGGGCCCACAGTTTATAGCCAGACTAACAGGCTTGCTTCCTATGAATTGCTTTGCCATCGACTGGTAAATTAGTGTAAAAAATACCAAAATTCACAATTATTTTATTCAACATTTCTATTAGAGGTCTAAATTTGAACCCTCTGTCTGAACACTCGTCCACTTGTTTGGATGCGGTGCATCACCTTCGAGGTTCCCATTAGCGCCCATAAGCCGCGTCTACACGATACATCACTTCCTCAATCACAAACACAAGAATCGACAAGCAAAAAACACAAACAATTCTCTTCCTTGTCTCAACGGCATCAAAAACAGAAGCCACAAACAATTCAAGGTCACGATACGTGAATTCAGCATCCATTACTATCAATCGATATTCCACCCTCACTTTATCGGCCAGATATTAATTTTTGTTGTAGAAGCTGACTGGAGGGTAAAACTTTGTTTATACTGGTGAAAAGTATAGCTAAAAATTCACACACTGGCATCCCCTCACATGCAGAGATGCAGACGATAGAACAATAATTTTTCATTTTTTATTTATTAATTTCTTTAATTTCTATTGCAATTCGCACTGTGTACATCCCTTTCCTCCTTTAAAACGTAAATCGTATAGTTCTTAATAATGAAAAGCAGGAGAAACAGATGTAACTAGACGAATATGCTACAGTTATTTGTAATTAACAACAAATAGTTGCCAAATGCTTCCCGCTATCCAGAAGTTGTAATCAGAAATAAACAAAATTCGCTAAGCGGGTTAATTTAAATAAACAATGATGCTTTAATTACTATATGATAAAATGAAGCCACATACATATATTAAAACAGCGAAATATATGTTTCGAACCGAACCTTGTGTTAGCAAACTCCCGCGAGTTCGTGCTGAAAGTTTTTCAACAGGTTGGATCATCGTCAATCAAAAGATTTGAGGCCTCGCCGCATGCGTTTGTCAATCAAAATCGTTTGGCGAACACAAACTTCGACGAAAAGATGGATCGTGTAGACGCAGCTTTAGGAACGTGCTGTAATGAGGCTCGAGAGCCCTGTTGCAATAAATTCCGGCGTCACACAGTGTGACACTATTTGCTTGAGGATACAGTGGTGAATGCGACGCGATCTTAAATTCCCCGAAACACAGTTGCGGAATCTGTGTCAAGCTTATATGTTAACACTCCTGACGGCGCCCTATTTTGGCAGTCGTATAGTCAAAGATGTTAAGACATATCCCCAAAAGTGTATTTAATGCTATATAATTCAGCCATACGTAGCAAAAATGAGCAACAGCGTGCCTTGACACTTGAATTGTTGCACTTTGTACAACAATCTATCATAAAGTTTATTAATGAAGTCGGTGTTATCCAGCTCACATGTAGGACAATTTTTAAGGTTGTCATAGGTGTCAAACCAGAGGTTAGCTTCCTGTGTCGTTTTGGGGGTCAGTGTAACACGGGCACAGTTTATTTATTGACAAGAGTTACATATGTCGGATCTGAGTGTTTGTGCACACGGACGCACAAACCTTCAGAATTGTGACGTCAAGCCAATAGCGTCACTCATTTTGCAACGAGGAATCTTGGGTAATTCCCCTATGGTGTGATGCCATTGGCTTGACGTCACAATTCTCAAGGTTTGTGCGGCGGTACGCGCAAACACTCAGATCTGGCATCACTATCTTCTGTAAAGAAACTGTGAACACGGGTGGTACCGAAGAATCTGATTGCAGGAACGATGTGCATTGTACTGCCCACGCTAGAGGCCTGTTGCGGTTCGACTTTCGGTGTCATTCGTGTCCCCAGGCCTCCAATGCACAACAGATTGGGTAACACCGGTCACCGGGTGACTCCGACCGCAACCTCAAAGATTGTATAGGGTTATCAGTAGGATAACACTGCCGTTGTTTACAAACATTCTCTTTGATGCTAAAATATAACTAGTATAATATTGAATGACTGTCAAATATTGCTTGAATTCTAGCATTTAAAGTACTTTTTCCGATTTTCATCAACTTTTTATTCAAAATACAGCCAAAATAAGGCTTCGCCAGATATGTTCTTGTACGAGCTTTCCGCTTGTTCGCTCTGGAGGGAGCCTGACTGTAGCGTAAGTGGCGATGCGTCATTCCCGCACAGGTGTGCAGTTAGTATCGTTGCGCAAGTAAGTAGGTCAGAAGGCTTACAAAACATCTCCGCAACAGTTGTGTTGAAACACATGCCTACAAAAAATATTTAAATATTACCCGTTAAATTAGTTTTCTCTGCAAGTGTCACTAGTCAAATTACGGATGTCTATTTCTAGCATACAAAAACACATTCGGACAAGTTGATGAACGAATGTGCTGAGATGAATGACGTGTGAACTCTCCCTTACATGCCGTCTGATTGCAACACGCCTTTAATGATCTCACTCCGAAACACCGCTAAAAATATCGGGAAACTATAGAGCACGCTGAGAGCGCATATCCCGCCAAGTAGGGCAACGTAAACAAATAATTCAAATTGGCTCTGAAACCATGATTTCTTTTGTACCAACTCCAAAATCCAATCATTTGTTCTTTTTAATAGTATTAACAGCTTCTGCAATTTTTTTTTATATCCTTTCATAACTGTTTGAGTTATGCAGCTAATAAACATAAGTCAAACATACAAACGAACCAACCGATCTGCACCTAAATTTAATCATTTATATCTTTTAACATTACTAACAACTCCTGTAAATTTCATAATGACAGATTAAAAATTTTTGAGTTATTGCGTAATAAACATTATGACAAACGCAACTCAAACATAGAAACGAATCAGCCGATCTGCACCAAATTTTAATCATTTATGTCTTTTAACATTAATAACAATTCCTGGAGGTTTCAGAAAGATTCACTCAAAACTTTTAGAGTTATTGCACTAACAAACATAGAATAAAATACAGTAACAAACATACGAACGAACTAACAGATCATCACAAAAATTTGGTTACTTACGCTTTATAATATACCTAACAACTCGTGTAAATTCCATAAAAATCCTTTCATAACTTTTTGAGTTATGGCATTGAGAAAAATGAGACAGACAAACAAACAAACGGATGTACGGATCTTCACCAAAAGTTAATCATCTGTTCCTCCTAAGATACCTAACAATCCCTGTAAATTTCGTCAAATCCGTCCATAACTTTTGGAGTTATCTTGGTGACAGACAGACGGACAAAAACACAGACAAACCCGACGAAAACATAACCTCCTTGGGGGAGGTAATTATAAAGCAGTGTATGTTCCAGAACACCTGAGTCATTTAAATATAGAGTTTAAATTGATTACTGTGAACAGATTGGTTTCATTGGAGTTCAGCTCTGTATTCCTCAGTCGCAAAAGAGGCAAAATGGGCTATTGTTTGACTACTGTATACTGTACATCATCCCTTCCATGGACCTCATTAATTGAAGGACTGCGTGCAACTGTAAGCTTGCAAGAATACGGGCGCGTCGATTGGGAGGCAAAGTTCAGTCTTTAAGGCTTAACTTGTCCGAATCTTTAGACAGGTACCTGGTGTTGACCTGCTGACACAAGCTTCAAACGTTGACTCTTAATCGATTACTTGTGATACTCTCAAGAACTCAACCTTAATTCGTAATTTGAACTTTCAGTCGGTTCAACATAATTGGGTGGCTCTTAAAAACTCTAACACGATACAATGAGACGAAGATAAAGATCCTATCAGCATTTACGGAGAAGTCAAGTCAAAATTGGTTTGGCTTAGACCGACTTCAACAACTCAATCGAAAGTGTCCTTTTAGTGCATGTTTGGTTGGCCCATAAAATTTAGTCATCGAGGCTTGACTTGCACTACGCTTCTGACCGAATTTCTAATGGCTTTGCCACTTCGAAGTGTGTTGCAAGGGGTAAAAGCAACGCGATTTCATGGAGCCGGCTGAAAATACCATTATACGAAGCAAGATCAAGTTTCGGCCCAGCTAACAATCTTGCATTGCTTTTACGTGGATAGCACGTCGTGTTTTGGTGACTTATTGTGCTAAGCACGTCGATCTGTGGACTCCAGATAACGCCGTTAGCAAGTTGTGCCCAGTACGTTGTGAGACAACGTGCTGACGACGCTATGACAACATTCTTAGCTACCTTGCATTGTCAATTCAGCTCCAGATAACGTTGTTATCATGTCGTACCACAACGTGCTGGGCACGTTCTTAGCACGTTACATCATAACGTGCCAGGGACGTATCCAGCACATTGTATCACAACGTACTAAGGGACCGCCGGGTACGAGGTGCTAAGGGCGTGCCCAGCACGTTGTGATACGACGTGCCAACAACGTTATCTGGAGTTCACAAATCAACATGCAAAGCACGTTGAGCCACAGCTCACAATGTTGATTCTACGTAGTGTGGTAGCGGGGCTAAGTCTCAAGGGTTACAGTTTAAGGGTCAATGCCTGAAACTCTATTCAGTAGGTTGAAGCCAGCGCACCTGCCTGAAGTTTCTCACAAGTCAAGCATAGAAAGATACTTTATGCGCTCAATCGAACTTGCCGAGAGTCCTATCGTGAGAAACCTATTTTAATTAGGTAAGAAATATCGTAGAGACCGCGTTGATGCAAAGTCCCTTTGAAAGAGAGATCCCGTATCAGGCAATTTGAAATATATTTAATCTTAACATTGCACATGGACTTCGCGGAATATAAATCACAATGGCGGGCATTCGCAGAATCGATCTTACCAAGTTTTTTTACAATCGATCATTCCACTATTAAGTCAGTATATTATTCTACAGCAGCGATAAAGTTCGCATACGGTCTTTCGGCACCACAAGAGTTACAGGACGTTGTTTCGTGCAAAATAGGTAATAAACAACAGCGTTCACCATTCACCTTTAGGACTTGGGGCAATGGCGTCACTGATAACTTTCATAAACCGGCATGGCATTCTAAAAACTCCGCGTCATTTCAATCTGTTGTGCGATATCAAGTAAATATGCATAATCATGCATTTGCCTGATTATGCGTCACAGAGCATGTTAGTTGCTTCAATGTTTGTCCGAGACTACAAGCAGTTGGTTAGATTGATAAGCGATATGGGTTAGCAAGTGGACAGAGGGCGGACACCGACAGTGAAGCAAACTATCATTTGCCGCAAGAAAGGCACAATCGATCGAGCAGCAAAGCTATAGGCTGAGTCAAGTTCACCAACTTAATGTTCCCTGAGACTCACTTCCGGGCAATCGATTGGGCTAAAGGGTGAGGTCAGTTTGACCGCACATCGTAACTGGTAAATCCACATCCATTGGTTGGTTTGCAGATTGATACTCTTCAAGCCAAAGAAGAGCTCACGGCTGCAGTCGATCACAGATTGGATCACTGGTGTCAGACACGGAAGACCCACAATACACTTGCGACCTCTTAACCGTCCCCATTTCTAGTTAAGTCAGTGACCTCGCAGTGGAGTGTGAGTGGTAGAAACGCTGGCACTGTAATCCAAGTGTTGCAAGAAGTCACCTGCTGAGCTGGCGGGAGGCGTAAGCGAGATTAGATTAGATAGGCGGCATAAGACGAAACAATAGGCCCATTCCCAAAGAGACACCGGAACCAACGCCCTGGCCCTCTATGAGCTATTGACATTGTGTTAGTAGGATATATAGGACTGGAGAAAAGAAGAAGAAAAGAGAGAGAAAAAAAGGGGAAAATCCCAGTCACAGAGACGATCATGAATGCACGCAAGCACGATCAAGAGCCGCTGATATGCGAAACTTAAAGATGTCAGGCAGTGTAATTGGAGCGGGAGAGAAGAAGAAGAAGAAGACGGATTAAGGTGGCTTAGGAAGCTTTGGCCGTTAACAGCTTGCAACTACTGGAGGAGGACTTCTTGACTGTGGAGGATGTCTCTCCCAATGTATGTCAAGCCGATTTTTAAACGCGTTGACTGACTCCGACCTCACAACGTCGGAGGAGAGTCTATTCAAAATGCTTACTATGAAATACGGAAAGAACTGCTGACTAAAGGTCGTTCTTCGAGCTTTATGCTTGAGTTTTTGACCGTTGTTTCGCAAGCGATCATTGAGGTCTCCTTCAAAGAGTCCCGTTGTAGGTACGTTGTTGAAGCCATTCAAATACTTGAATGTTTCTACGCATACGTTCATCACGACAACACACTGAGTTAATTTTGGAGCGTCGAACGGAAGTGGTTCCAGCGTGCCGTTTCCGGGGAGTCAATGTGAGCATGCTCGAGAATATTTAGTTCAATGCGCTTAAGAATTACGAAGACGCAGACAGCTATAGCCAGGAAGCAAAGAGCGTAATGAAAGGACTCACGTGAAAGTAGCAATGAAGAATGACGCCATAAATGACGTCATCATCGTTGAACGGCACGACTGGGCCAGTATGGTGCCCTGACTCAACTTCTTTGAAGTGAAGCCTTATTTACACCTCATATTCAGTTCACAGTGTTCTTCACAAAACGTATTTATGCATATCACCTATTTTTCCGACTTGATTAATTCAATCTGCAGCTCCTTACAGGCCAGCTGCTTGAGCTGTACCCATGCTCTCAACATGGTAAAATAGTTGTCGTCAAGTACCACAAGTTTGAGCAATAACTGTTCCTATGATTTCTCTTGCGTCAAGAATATATCACTGCTTATATTTTTGGTTTGGATTAAAAACTCAACCTACGAAGGCATGAAGTCCGACCCTCAAATACTTCGACTCGTCGGTGTGACGTCATTCGCTGACATCCGGTCACGGCTAAGTTTTATTTTAGTCTCACTGAGTCCTCTCGTTGCACTCTTTGCTTCCTCGTTATGGCGACCGTACATTGTGAGTTTTACCCTGGACATACTTTGTGTTAGAAAAGACAGCTATTTCTGTCAAATTTGATTTTTTATTCACTGGAAATTTATTCATTAACAGCGCTATGGAAAAACAAATTCCACAGTAAAACGTTTTAATAATCAAACAGCTATTAAACCAAGTAATACGTTGATTAAATTTCTCAACAATAGCAAAGATAAATAATCACCATAGAAACGAATTAATGCTGTAGCTAAAATTGTTTCTCAACAATGTAATGTGAATATAAGAGAAACGCGCACGCAGGTTTCAGGTAGAATTAAAGAGTACTCTAATCATGTCAAGTAGATTATTTTCGCATAAGTATTCAATTATAAGGTAAAATTAAATATTGATGATATGACAATTTAGTCCTTAAAATTAGTATGTAGTGAGTTAAATCAAAAGTTGAAACTACATCTACATGGAAACACTTCACTCATGCAAGCTGTAATCTATTTTCATTCTGAAGACATGATCAAGTTTTCGAAGCTTACTGTCACATTCTGCAATCTTACAAAAAGTGAACTTTCTTTCCTCTTTCTTTGGCGAACTTTCTATTGTACTTCTTGAGCATTGCCATTGAAATTTCGAAACTTCATTCCCCTGACGATAGGCCTTGGTGGATGGTCTGTAAGCCCGGGATTAAATGTAAATAAGAAACCCAAAATCCATCCATAACCCCGTCATGAATACATCCGGGAGTAATAAAATATTTACAGAAAATAGGTACAAAGCAGCTTGTACGGGCAGCGTGAAAATAACATGTTGGCTACTGAATTTAAGATTACAGTTACAAGTATGCTGAGGCGCTAAGCATGTTTTCATTATTTACTGGAAGCCAACGAGCAAAGTGTTTTGTCATAATACAGTGTTCTCCTTCGCATAAAAAGCAACTATAGTACGAATTCATATTGCTTACAATGTAAGATATGTGAATCCCTACACAAAACAATTCGATTAAATCTGCAGATGAAAGAAGCAACCAAACTGCCGCTTCGATGGAAACTCACCGTGCTCCATCTTATCAAGTTTTCAGAGTTAGATTTTATAAAGGGATTTTCCTAGAATGAGTGAAGCGTATCCAACCTGCACTTGCGTTCAGAAGATCAGTTATTTCGTAACGCTGTCAAGCTCAGATTTCTGCCTTTCAGGTCGCTGGAAGAAAGTTCGAAGAACCTCCGTCGCTGACGTTAAAGAAAATGGCAGGTAAATGCATAGCGAAATGCTGTTGGTGTACTGTAGCTTGATATGGGATGTCAGTAAAGAGTGTGTACAACTTGAAATGATAGTTCGTAACTATATTTGATATTGAGTATCCGTAAAAATCTAAATAAAGATGTGTTACTTTTGTCTCTGTATAGTTTTCTACATAGGAATGTATTGTAGAACTTTTTTTTAATTATGCGAACTTACGCCCCAAGAACATATGATTTGCGCCAACTAATTTGTGGTTACTCGGAGTGTAAGCGAGTGAGTCAGTTGGAACGTAAATTAAATTATTTTGTTTAGACTATCTGCTACAAATTTGAGCAACATTAAGAAAGCATTTGCTTGTAATGTTGCAACTTCTTTTCAATTCTGAAAATCCTGTGAACTTTTATCATAAGTACGATTCTCAAGTTGTCAGTACTAGAAAAGAGAGCTAAATTTTAGCAAAATTGATAATTAAATGAGACTGCCCACAGCCCAGTCGGAAATAATGGTTGTGAATATGGTAGACTATAGTGGTGTATGAAAGATTAAGGTCGATTATGGATGAGGAAACAATATGGTAGATATGTCAACCAAAACATATTGTTGATATTAGTATATTTAGGTCGATATTGGTAGAGGCAATATTGGTTGTTTAAGGTTGGTCAGAAAACGAAGGTTGATGGTAGTGCATGGATGTATGAAGACTATATATGGTAGATGGTAGTACATGGATGTTCGAAGACTATATATGGTAGAGCATATGCTAGAGCATAACCTGGTACGTTATCAACGGATTTCCGTACGTACGATCATGAGT
>LQNS02278145.1:15140704-15161487 GCA_001587735.2 Parhyale hawaiensis
AGGCCCAGCTCAGTTCAACTTCCGTATCACAGATACAATCGAATTAAAGAGCTAATCCCATAGGAGAGGAGAGACTACCATGGAATTTCTTCCCTATCTAAAAGTGAAGAAGATGTGTCAAACAAGATCACAAGATCACAAGACACAAGCAAGACACAAGCAAGACACAAGTAAACAAGCAAGACCGGTTCACAGACTTTTAGTATAATATAGATAGATAGATAGATAGAATAGATAGATATGTCGGTCCGTTTGTTTGTTTGTTTGCCTCATTTTTCTCAATGCCATAACGGAGAAAGTTATGGATGGATTTTGATGAAATTAACACGAGTTGTTAGGTATATAACAAAGAGTAAATAAACAAATTTTGGTAATGATCCGTTTGTTCGTTAGTTTGTCACTGTTTTCAATTTTATGCTTGTTAGCACAATAACTCAAAAAATAATGAATGGATCTTTATGAAGTTTACAGGGGTTGTTAATAATGTTAAAAGACATAAATTATTAAATTTTGGTGCAGATCGGTTTGTTCGTTTGTATGCTTAACTCATGTTTGTCATAACATTTGTTAGCAGTATAACTCAAAAAGTTATGAATGCATCTTCAAGAAAATTGCACAAGCTGTTATTACTTTTAAAAAGGCACAAGTAATTAGATTTCGGAGTTTATACAAAGGAAATTATGGTTCCAGAGCCAATTTGAATTTGTTTCTACCGTTGACTCGCTTGGTGGAGGTATGCGCTCTCAGAGTGCTCTAGTTTCCATTTTGTCACTGTATCGCTTACATCATAAGGTCGCATGCAGGATACCATCATGGTGAACGTAGCTCCAGCCAGCCCTGTGAAATTTCTGGTAACAGGAAAAAAGCTCCGGTGGAAAAAAAGGCCCGGTGAAAAAAGCCAGCGGAAAAAAGTCCCAGTAGGAAAAAAAGCCCCGCTTTCTCTTGAAGCTATGTTTGAGAGCTCTATTCATTTACGTGAATACAACACATTTAGGTAAACTAGAGTATATTGTGCTGAGCTAAATTTGACCTAGCATTTGCATGTGCGAACGTTGGTTGCAAGAACGCCTGAAATAGGTAATGTGAGGTTAAATTAGCTTTAGCTAGGTGAACTTAGGTTAGGTGATCATAGGTTAGGTGAGCTTAGGTTAGGGTACGGTGAAGTTGGGGTAGGTAATGTTAAGTAAGGTCAGGTTAAGTGAGATTAGGTTAGGTGAGATCATGTTAGGTGAGATCAGCTTAGGTAAAGTTAGGTGAGGTTAGTTTGGGTTCGTGAGGACTACGAGGTTGGGTGACGCTATACATATGCATAAGAGCCCAATTTCTACATTTTGAATCTGTTTTTAGTCCAAAATCGGATTTCTCGGGCCATCACAGTCCAAGAAGCAAAGAGCGTAATGGGAGAGCTCACCGGAAACTAGCATGAAAAAGTGAAGTCTTTCATCACGGCAACATCGACGGACGCGCCGGCTGAGCAGCCTATGAATATTTTAATAATTTCACCTGATTCGTCGTTAGTTGCGGATTTCAACCCTTGAGCAAATAAATAAAAAAAAGAGAATATACACTTATTGAACACGACGTGCAGTGAAGGCTGGTGGAAACTTCACGGCACTAGAGGCAAAATCTTGTCCGGTTGGGCCCCCTGATTCTTCTTTGAATTGAAGCCTCATTTACACCTATTCAGCTCAAAACGTATATAAACATATTGCCGTATTTGTTGGACTTAATTCATTCAATCTCCCACTTCTCACTGGCCAGCTACTTGAGTTGCACCCATGCACAAAAAATAGTAAGACGATTGTCATCAAGCACAAAAAGTTTGAGTAATAAATATTCTTATGGTTTCTCTCGCGTCAAGGACATTGCACCGAATACATTTATGGTTATAATTATGAACCCAACTTATGAAGGCGTGAGGTCCACCCCTCAAATATGTACTTCGACTCGTCGGTGTGACGTAATTTGGCTACATGCGTTGCAGTTACGGCTAAATTTTATTTCAGTCCCATTGAGTCCTCCCGTAACACTCTCTGCTTGCTAGGCCTATCACGTATAAATGGAATACAGGATACAAAAAAAAAGACATTGATTTATTTAGTTATCATTCTCAACCTTTGAGGTTTATCTGGTGCTTCTACACTACAATTGGCTAACCTATCGTGGCTAACCTGACGAACCTAACGTTTTCTTAAAAATACACTCTTATAGGTTACCTAATTTAGTTAAGTTTGTTTGGTTATTTTGGGTTATTTTGGAAAAAAATCAAGGTGTAGTTTAGGGACACCAGATAAAACCCAATTTCGTTATTACCTAAATACCGGGTTCCTAGTTCAATGTATTGCCTCAATAAAACTTCCCAGCATGGGCATCCGTGGAAAATATCTTGGGTGGCTCGACGCATTCCCGTCAAATAGAGCTCAAAGTGTAGCTAGTCGTCAACAATAAAGTGTCATCAAGACTGCCGGTACTCAGTGGAGTCCCACAAGGCACCGTGCTTGGGCCTGTTCTCTTTCTCATCACGATCAATGACATGTGGTACGGATGTAACTAAGCAGCCCCTTCGTCATTTGCTGACGAGATACGAATAATAGATGCTATGCAAACTACGGAATATGTGCTGTCTGTGCAGTGAGATTTGAAAACTTCTATCAATGGTCGATAAAAAATAATAGGACCTTTAATAAATCAAAAACGAACTGTTAAGATGCGGAAAAAATCAATCTCTGAATATACACTAAACACAACCAGCGATGGGCATGAAATGGAAAGAGAGAGCTATCAGTAGAGCCCGGACATTGCTTGAAATAAATTCCTAATGCTTATTTTGCTTAAGCTGCTTTAAAACTGGAAAAAATGTAAGATCTTGTAGCGTTTAAAATGCTCGTAAGCACCATACCAATTTTTGCTAGCGCTTAAAAATTTTGTTAGCGCTTAAAAAGTTTTGTCAGCACTTCAAAATTTATTTTAGTGCTTAAAAATACAGTATTTGCTAGCGCTGAAGTTGTTCCGGCAATTAGCCTGCGTTTAATTTGTTCGGAGACTTTTCCTAATTTAGCGAGTTATTGTGTACCTACCGTACCTACCTATATATTGTGCACAACAAGCCAACAACATACAAGAATGGCACGTACATGAGGCTACTGTTTGTGGCCACGTTCGTGATCAGAATCACTGCGATCGTGATCACTGAGAAGTACAAGAACGGCCAATGAGTTTGTAAACAAACCAGAGACGTCATGTCTATTTTTTAAAATATGAATTCCAATCGTATTTACGCAAAAGACGGCGAGGAATAGATTTTTAGAAATTTTTTATTTATTTTGAAGTCAATGGATAAGTGAACTATTAGTTTTTAATCTATTTTGAACATGCACAGGCAAAAAACTAATAGCGCGGGCACACGTAGCCCAAAGTTGCATTGCAACGTAACTTAGCATTCGACTGCGCTGCAGTGCCCTTGGCTTCGTCTCGGCCTGAAAAGAATATATAAGGTAAGAGTCGTTTTTTACAGCTTGTACGTTATAACAAGCAGCAATGGTGAAGCTGTTAGAATACCTCCTACTTCTGCGTTAAAGTTGCAATGACGCAAGTTTTAGCCTGACATTGAAGCACCATGAGTAGTAGTCACGGCAACGAGGCGACCGAAGGGAAAAGTTGCGTGACTGAGTAATTTTTGCGATAGTGTGCCCACGCTATAACGAAACTACTATTCTGATAGTCAGTAATGCAACAATCATAATAAAATTCAATTTAAACATAAGAAAACATCAAGAAATTGCATTTCAATTTTTGAAATTTTGCTTGTCTAACGGCTGTAATTACTCGTTGATCATGCATGTTCAGCCCGCTAGTGAAATCACGGTTCGATCAATTTTCACCAATGATCACGGTTGATTGCTACCAGAATCACGTCAAAAAGTGGTCACAAAAACGCACTGATCATGCGGAATCAGGCAGAATGATCAGCAAGGTGGTCACAAAAAGACGCCGATAGACATTCCATGCACTTTACGTTGCTCTGTGGCATAACTCTGAAAGAAAAGAAGATGGTGTGGCTTCTGTAGCTTTCCTCAAGAGGAGTCCTATTTTCTCAACAGACTAACAAAGTGTTTTCAAGCTAGCCTATGTCGACTGAAATTCATTTATAGTTTCTAACAGGCTTTTGCAACTGTTGCTCATCTTGAAAGTAATTTTAGGTGTTTTTTTTTTTCCAATTCCGTTACCGAAACTTTCAATTACTAATTGAGGCAAAATTTGTAGGCTTACAGCGGAAAAAAAGTTAATTCCATGAGGGCTGTTACTTTTTATTACCTAGAGCGAAACGCCGAATGTGTATGCCGCAAATAATGCCCCTTAAAGTTGTTTTTCGTGAGGACATTGCTCCAAAAATTTTTGATATGATATCCCTTTTTGTTTTGAGTGCTTATAATAGGAAAATGTTGGTGCTTATTTTGCTTCGTATTTTTTTTCCGCCTAAAGTACATGCTTAAATTCGTCAACATAAGCGCTTATTTTGGATGCTAAACTTGTTTATTTTTAGTGCTTAAAGCGCTCAAACTGTTGTTGCTTAATGTCCGGGCTCTATGTAGTTATAAGAGACCACGCAGTGTGAATGCAAGACGATGCTCCCTTCGAAGAACATACTGCTACAATTATCGCTGTGCGAAACAGATGGAGTGCATGGGTTTTACAAACTTTCTCGTCACGTGAAGTTGATGTAATGCCCACACTATGGAAACAAATAATCCTACCGACAATAGAATATTGTTCTCCACTTTGGATGCCGATCACAAGCAAAAAGCTAGAACATCCAAAGATCGTTCACGGCCAGAATTCGAGGCATGCAGGAGTACGATTATCACAATCGATTTTAGGTGTCTCCAAAATGTATTCAACGAAGATCCGAGCGATTTACCATCATCTATGTTTGGAAGATTCTGGAATGTATCACTGTGGATGTGAATGAGCGGATTCTGAAGGAACTGGAAGAACTTTTGATATACGCATCCCGAGTAGAGATGATGGAAAAGCTGTGGCCACAAAATATTCTAATAGCTTCACCGTTTAACAAAATGCCTTGACATATTCGAAACGCCACTGATATCAAAGTTATAGAGTTAAAAAATTTACTGGGTTCTCGTTTAAAAAGAATACCAGATAGACCAGTGGTCAGCGGTTACGTGCACTGAGGAGATAATTCGCTGCTGGCTCTCTCTTTGGTCGCTAACTGCGGTCCCACAGAACACACCCAGCAGCGTGCCTCCACACACGTGGGGTGACGGGAAGAACGTCACCTGGACTTCTTCCGAAAACACGCAGTGTGGTGTTTGTCAATATTGTGTACCCTAGGTTAATGAACTGGGAAATTACCCATAGCCTAACTTGAATATCCATTTACTTTTCAGAAGATATAACCAGTTTAGTGTCAAAGTCAAAGCATATATCAAGTCGTACAGCAAATGGCTGGATTTCGTAGATTATATTGTATTGATGAAAATATTGACGCAGTTAGTGGACAACATATGTGCTCAATATGTTTATTCAATAATATTGACAATATTATTGATAGTCTATGGGCAGCTTTCACCCGTTTTCATAGAATATATTGATGCTGTTTGTGGGAAATAAGAAACCTCTCAATATATTGAGTCAATATTATTGACAATATTATTGATCGTCTATGGGCCGCTTAACTCTTGGAATACTTACTTCTGTTCTCATACGTTGACGATTACGCATGTGGAGTTACGACGGGAGAAGCCGATGTTAGCGCGTGTTCTATTACAATAGAAGTTGTTGTTAGCTCTAGCTCCTGGTTTACTATGAAAAAATGAATGCGATGGCGCGAGTTTTATGGAAACAAATTTATAACCAGTGCCTTTGCCGCTGTAAAGAATATCATTACACACAGAGCGTATTTCACTGCCATGATATATAACGGTGTCGTACGTCTTTTACTGCAAAACAGTGAACGTAAGCGCGAGTTTCGATGTGGGAAAAGTTCTTCATAACACTGGTTTTGCCCGTGTGGTATTTTACCCCAGTAAAGTGTTGTGACCCGTACGTAAATGTGTGTAGTTTTCCGAAAAAAGAGCAAAGGAATTAGAAGATAAAGTGGCAGCAGAATACACGTCCAGCAGTACCCACCGGCTTGCTGTGCTACCATCGCCGGTGTCTGCGCTGGTGAGTACCCACGTCTTGTACTTAAAGTCTGGCACACTGACTAAGGGAACAGATTTCACTTTCGTAGTCAACTATACTCAATAAACTCCTTAACCCTACCGAGGGGGATTTTGTAGGTTACCTTAGCCATTAGCTAGGCCTTCGACACGTCTGTCATTTGTGCCTACTTTGCTTCCTTCCGTTTTCATACTCATGTTGATGATGCTTTATTATGTTCTTCCTCTTCTTGCCTGACTTGCTGTTCCCTTGCCCGTTGGTCCTGTGTGGAAACACCTTCGTGCATCAGTTCCCCGTTTCTATCGAAGGTTATGTCCCTTGCTCTTTCCTCTGTGATGTCGTTCCGCTTGGAAACAGAGGCTCAAACTTTCTGACTATAACTATATCAGTCCATAGCTAGCGTGCAACTATGCTTAAATATCTGCCAGTGGCTGAATATTTTTTTTTTGCCCCACGTTACCGAAGCCACTCGGAGTAGCGAAGCTTCTGCCTACTCGTTGCCGTTAATATTGACGCCGAGACACCTCACCGTAGCTAAGCAGTGCAGATGTAGACACCCAGCGAGGGCTCATGCTTAGTGTAAGGGTGGGGCCCCTCGGCATTAGTTTGGAAGCCATTCTGCGGGAAAGCTCTTTCTTATGATGAGTTCAGGTTCAGACCGTGACAAGATTATAATTTGGGATTTATTCTTATATTCGAATTCTTCCATTCCATATGCTGGTGGGACCGGCCCATTCTGGCTCCAGTGCACGATCCCCATGGGATGATGGCGTGCACAACGCTGCCTGAACATCATGGGATGATGTGCGAGGTGCTCCAGACAAGTAAAGTCATTTGGGGGAAAAAAGGTAATGACCTCAAAAGATGGGCTACCCAAAAAACTAGGAGGCACAGAATGCAGGTTGCTGTAGGGTATGTGCGGGAGTGTGAGGGGTACCTATGTATATGTTTTTCAGGCTCCTGCTCCTCCACGTTTTTTAGTGATCTGAGAAAAACGTTAACTTTTTTAAAAGCATAAATGGGGAAAAAAGTTAGGATTTGTGGAAAAAAGTTACCATTACATAAAAATTATGGAACAAGTGGGAAAATCAAAAACATTGCACGAATCAAATCTTATATTATCCTAGTTACTAGCAAACTACGAAAAAGCATGCTCATACGTTTTCCAGTTGGTGGTTTAGGCTTTTTTGTTGGAAAAAGTTTGCGGGTCAAACATGAGGAAAAAATCTGCATTCTTAAGTAAAATTTTTGTCTTCTACTGATAGTCTAGGAGATCATAAAATGTTGCTAAGGTTGTCAGGAAGCCTAAGAAGCTTTGTAACAGTGAAAAATTCCCACCGAGTCTAGAGCTACAGGCTTCTGAATCTTTTTTATCACACACAATTTAGCACTTTATTCACATTATTCGCAGTAGGGGTCCTATCACTGTCTTTTAAGCACTTTAGGGCTTTTTTCTTCAACTTATCCACTAAAATAACTCATACTTATGTCGACTCAATCATTATTGTATACTAAATATTTGCACATGATATTTATTGGCACCACTATCCTATATCACTTGCCCAGAGACAAGCAGTCACAAAGGGCCGTGAATATCTTGGGCTCCTCCTGTTGTTTTTTGTTATTCGGTGCCGTCGGCAGGCTCCGCCAGTGCCAACTTGGGGAGGAGGCTCCGGAGGGGGCATGGGCAGATGGGGGAGATAGTTGAAGAGAGTAAGAGAAGCGAGAAAACGTGCTGCCCCAAGCGGGTCCAGCCAGAGACTGCTCACCGAAAGATCAGTGGGGTAACTAGAATATGAGATGAGGTGCAAACAGACTGTCCACCCTGTCCGCAGAGTTGACAGGAGGGATTATCAATCTGTCCCACTCTGAACTTATCATCCGCTAAGGCCAAACAATGGCCAGAATGTAGTTGGGAGAGGGCAGATCGGAAAGATCTAGGGAGTATAGACTCGTCGGCAGAGAGATGGGACATTGGTGGCTCAGAACCCTGCTGAGGGGATATGCAGCTGCTACAGTTGCAATAGTGCTAGGGAGGGAGAATCCCAACTGTAAGAAGAGGAGCAACGTCTGCTTCAAATTTTGATTAACCGTACGTGTCGAATACGGCGAGGGCCGGAGGAGGCCGTGATAGTACCGTGGGCAGGATGATGCACTCGGGAGATGCTGTTTTGACAGCAGCCCCAGACTGTCACCAACTGGGAAGGTTGAGGTCTCATAGTATATATAGATGATGCGCCGAAGCCACGCGGAAGAATCCACTGACTATGCGCAGGGCTGCATTCTGTACCAGCTGCAGCTTACTTACGGCGATTCTAGAGACATTAGGTAACCAAACCGGGGCTGCGTAAAGTACGACGCTTCTGATTAGGGCCAAATAGGTCAGTAATAGAGTCTCTTTCTGTTGTCCCCATCTTGTGCTGGCCAGGGCGGTGAGAATCCGCAAGCCTGAGCAGCATCTGTCGCGAACATAATTTGCGTGAGCAGCAGAACTAAGGTGGGGTCAGACACCACACCCAAGATTTTGGTTTTACGCTCTTGGGTGAGGACCGATGCACCCATCTAAATTGCTGGGTCCGTCCTGGATTGATGGAAGTCTGACGTAAACAGTGTGAAATGGGTCTTAGAGTGAGAGACGGTCGAGCTCTCTCTTCGGCCCAGGCCTCGATTGTTGAAGCATGGTGTGACAGGCTAGTCGCTGCCCTTTTAAGTTGGAACGCTGGTATCCGAGGATAAGATGGTAAAGTCTTCAGTGTAAGAATAGGTGACATCACCAACCTAAGGAAAGTCGCTGGCGTAGTAGTTAAAAAGGAGCGGCGATATCACAGAGCCCTGTGGAACTCCCACGTGCATGGGGCGGAAAGGCGATTTTTAGCCCGCCCATAGGCAGGAAGTGCGGCGCCCACTTAGGTAGGCAGAGATCCACCTATTGAGGTTATTAGAAAGGTCTGAGCGCGTGATCTTGGAAAGCAAGTGATGGTGGGCGACTGCATCGAAGGCCTTAGAGAAATTCACAGTTGCAGAAATCGACAGAGTAGGGGCTTATATTGGTTAAGCCTTTGTACTATGTGTTGGACTAAGAGAAAAGGGGCCGAGGTGGTTGATGCATAGAGCGGAACCCAAGTTGGGGAGACTGACACCTCTAAAAACTCCGCAAGGAGCGGAAGGAGTATGTGCTGCCGGACACAGCAGGGATATCGTGCGGTAGGCTTTACCGTCGGAGAGTATTTTGTCAGGTTTAGGCATGGAGATTATGTTGACTACCTTCCAGACGCTTGGCAGGTTAGCATGGGCCAGGGAGAGATTGAAAAGAGTGGTCATAGAACAGGAGACCGTCGGCCGACGAGTTACTCGAGGCTCGGATAGAGGCTTCTACTTGCTGAGGAGTAAAAACTCCTGTTTGTGATTAAGAGGCAGCTACTCCTAAAAAAATAGAAATAAAAAAAGAACAATGCTGCCTTTGGCAACCACTGGTTTGCTAGGCCAGGAGAAGATGGCCGGCACGTCCACCATTTCTTTGCTAGCCATTTCTTCGTTCTGAGGTCGTTTCTAAGTGTCGTCGCTGGGGTTGACAGACAGGGTATTTTTTCTCATGAATGCCATCTCAGCAGGGGTGTTGGCTGCTTTGGGGTCGGCACTGAAATTTTACAGCGTTCCCCCAGTAGTAGACCTTATGTGGCGATGAATAGCTACCAGAATGCAAATAACTTGCCAATATCATCTATTAGTTCAATCTGGTCTCCAGCCTTGGGGGGTTGATCTTGTTTTCCTTGGTTACATATGGTTGCTTCTCCTCATCATTACTCTATGTCTCAGCCACCTCGGAGTATGAGAACTGTTCGGAACTCAGCTTATCTGTATCTTCCTTTGGAAGGTCTGCCTCAACGCATCTTCACTTGTGATCAGGCACTCCTCTCCCTTCTTTTTTTACTGCCTCCTTCTGTTATCCCTTCTGCTTCCCTTCCTTCTCGTCTTTGTCTGCGACCCACTTGTGAAAATGTTAGACGCTTATAAGGCCGCCGTGAGGAGCCTGGACGCACCTTCTCTTGGTAGGAGGTCCCTCCACAGGGCAACCTCGACTTCTCATAGCCTCCTCAAAAGGCCACTCGTCGCATGGCCGCTCAAGTTGGAATACATAGCGGAACCCTCGAGGAGCATACACCTTAATGTTGTCAATAGGCTCTCAGAAAACTAGCTTCACCTGCGGCATCACCTGAAGTAGAAAGCGCTGCAGACACAGGGGCTGTTGTGAATCCTCTGAAGAAGCCAGACATGGAGGTGCTGAAGTCAGCCTTTAGAGTCCTCCTGCTTGGTGTTGGCGTCCTACTAGGTGTGGAGGATGTTGGAATTAATGAACGCTGATTTGAACTGGAGCTGGAAGGACCCTGCTGTTCGACACTTTTCTCCATTGAGCCAAAGGCTCTTCGATCATAACTGTTGGAGGAGGTAGCTTGATTCCGCTCAACTCTAGAGAGCCGTCTTGCTTTTTTGGCCACCTGCTGCTTGCCAGGCATCATAAAGTGCCAGCTTGTTTATATCCAGCCTCTCCGTTTTGTATTTGGAAGGGTCTACAGGAAACAGTCCAGTGGCGCTAAAGCCCGACTTTATGTTTTTCTCAGACAGACCCTCCTTCCAAATCGAAGAGACAAGATCCACAAACTGGCCCTTCTTCAAGCTTGACTTGGCGCTTGTCTGATCCACATGCTTCGTCAGCTCCCTGTCCTATAGATTCTTGAGAGGATGGAAGCAGGCAACATCCAGCGGCTGCAGCAGGCCAGTGCAGTGGGTGGGAAGCTTTATGAGGGATATATCATTCTGCTCGGCCTTCTCCACGACACTACTGCAAGTGTGGCTCATGTGCCCATCAAAGATTAGCACATGAGGCCTGATGTCCTTAGTTTTGTCTATGACCTTGTCGAAACACTTATCGAAGTCGCTGCGGTGAATCCAGCCATTTGGACTCGTCCAGTAGAAGATGTCGGGCAGTCATTAGGGTATCCAGTCATTAGGGTATCCGCTGCCTTGGCCCTTCAAGTTTATCAGTGGGTCCATCAACCTTATTGTAGCGGAGACACAGGCAAGGGTAGGGTTAGTGACATTCTCCCTGTCTGCACCAGCTGTCACTCTGATGGTTTTTCCGCTATTCAACCGCTAGTTTTCGCCTTACTGGTCTCAAGGGAGAAACACGTCTCGTCAAGGTTCCAAAGAGCTTCGGGCCTGTCTATCACACCCGTCGCCGACAACACCTCTCTCACGCAGTCATTGGCGCCATAGATGATGAAGGGGTCCGACGTGACATTCTTCTTGTCCACTTGCATCTGGCCGCCCTTCTCCAATGTCAGCCTGTTTCTGGACATGAAGGCAGAGATCCATTCCCTACACGGCTTGTTGTCTGGGAATGGGTTGGTCACCTCATAGTCTCCAGGTATATCTGCATTATGATTTGAAATTCAATGATGTTTGAATCAAACCCATGCCTGGCCCTCTGCCGCAGGTAGTTGGGCCATCCTTTCTTCTACAGTCAAGGACTGGGCTGGGCATCGTCCTTGGGTTGTCATGTGATATCTTCTCTGGCGACCTTGACCCGCATGTTGAGCATGGTATTGCTCATGTGATATATATATATATATATATATAGATTTTTTTTTTGCAGCGCTGAGCATACTCTACCCTTCCTCTAGGATCATCTTCGGCGCCTGTTATACGCTATGCTTGGTGTAGGGACTGGGGGGTCTTCTGATAGTTCTTCATTGTGATTATTGAAGATTTGTACTGTGATAGAACACAAAGAAATCATAGAAAAACAAAGAAGTGAATGGAAAAACAGGAAGGGGTAACTTTATTAACCCCGCGAGGTAACTAAAGTAAAGTTAACCCACCGGGTAAATAAAATGACATTAGGAATAAGGTAATTACCCCACGGCGCTAATAAAGTTACCCCTTGGGGAAACTATAGTTATGTGGAAAATGGTTGCGCATGGGGGGGGGGGAAGTTTGGCTAACTTTTTTTCCCAAAAATGAGGTTTTTTCGTGGGGAAAAAAGTTACCCCTCTATGGGGCAAAACAAATTAGCTGTGTACCTGGGGATAACATATCATGTAGTCCAACTATCAGGTTATTAGTCCAAGTGGTAAGATTACCTTTTTTCCCCATTCTTTGGTTGTGATCATAATTTTTCCTCGACCCTCCTAACCAGGAAGCAAAGAGTGTAACGGGAGGACTCACGTAAAATTAGCACCTAAAAGTGACGTGATCATCGACGAATCTATGGCTGAGCAGCCTAGGAGTATTTTAACTAATTTCTCCAGAAAAATCGTCTTAAATTGCAAAATTTACCTCTAGCGTATAAATAAATGAAGATAATGTATTCTAATTTAGCAATTATCTATAGAAAATTGCAGTGCATGTTGGTGGAAACTTTCACAACCCTAGCGCCGAATTTGTTCCCGTTCGGCGACTCAATTTAACTTCTTTTTCTTGAATGAAGCCTTATTTACACTTCAAATTGACGTCACAGTGCTCTTCACAGAATATATATCTATTCCTTACCCAACAAATATAAGCACCATTGTAGCCAATTCTGAACGCGAGAGAAACCACAGTAACAAGTAGCCTATTGCCCGAACTTTCTGTACTTGGCGACAGCATTTTTCGGTATTTTGCAGTTCAAGTAGCTGGCCAGGCTTGAGCGGGAGACTGAATGAAATAAATCTGACAAAATACGATGATATGCTCAAGAAGACTATATACGAAGGTCTGAGGCCGCACACCTAAAACACTTCGATTCGTCGATGTGATGTAAATTTGCTACGTGGGGTCACAGCTATGTTTTATTTCAGTCCTATTGAGTCCTACCGTTGCATTCTTTGCTTCCTGCTCCTAACCGTTAGAATGGCGTTTTTTATGTGGGTTGTCACGAAACATTTTTGTTGATGTCGCAGCTTGCCGCAGCTCCTGCTGACGAGGCTAGTTTTGCAAAGTTACTTAGGTTCCTAATACTTCCTCCTCTGTTTCGGGAGGTATGTCGCTGATCGAGGTGGCCAACCTACACCGCAAGGCTTTTACCTTCTCCCTTGGGGAGAACCATTGGAGACCCTATCTTTTCGGGCGTATAGCTAGCAATCAAATTGGGTAATCGAAGATCGAATGAAAATGTTAAACAAAATCTGGCGACTGTTGTCGTTTTTTTTCAATTTCTTTTGTTACAGTGTATAGTACGTCTAGTTCTACATTTTCTCTCTTTTCTTATCATATCATAATGTACACTGTAATTCTAACTGCATTGTCTTTAGACTTTATTTTTATTTCCTGGAATACATGTCCGATCTCTTTCACTCTTGAAAAGGGCTAGCTGGTCTATGTCTTCTAAATTTCACATCCCACTTTTCTCCCTATTTTGAAATACCTGTAACCGTGCTAACTAGTGTTAACTAGTTCGCTACACCCAGCCTTAGTCGACTGTTTTCTGTACGCTACCATTCATGCTCTCAATAGAAAAAAATGTAAAACTTCTTCTTTCGATTCTCTTTCCCCTGGCCAACTGTATTCGGCAAAAGGTACTTCAAACTCCCAAGAAACCTATTCTGCTGTAACTCTGTGTAGCCTATGTTTCTCTTATCATCTCATTCATAATGTGTAGGCATTGTGCCAGTGACTCTCAGCAGACCACAATTATGTATAACTCTTTGATGCCAGTGTTTAGTATTATTCTTAAGTTTGTTTTAATCGTAAAAACCTCAGGCGCTGTGCCCTAATCTTGTTGGACACAGTACCTTATGAGAACAATAAATGATTTTATTATTATTATTTATTATTGTACCCCAAACGGTGGGTTGTATCAAAAAACCTATTTCACCAGCATAAACTACGATGGTTTCTCTACCTAGGAAAAAATAGGAAGCGAAAAAATTTTGTCTTTTTTTTAGCCCCTGGTTAACTTTTTTTGCCCTTAGTGACTTTATGCAAAGTAACATTTTGGGGAAAGCCTTACTCAACCCAAGGCAGTACTTTTTCAGGTAACTGTAAAAGTTGAATTTTGTAGTAGTAGTATTATATGAGATTCTTATTGAAAATACTTCTTAGTGGCCGCATTAACACATCTACCAAATTCCTTGCGACCATGACATATATAACTCGCAAAAGTTTTCGCAGAAATAATTAATGTGCCATGGCTGAATATTGAAAAAAAGGTAATGGTGCCTGCCCTTCAGCTTCCGTCGGTTCCAAATAAGAAAAATTCTAGTTCTTTGGGAGGCTATATTCCTGGTCTTACCCCTAAGGGGGACATAGAATGGGCCATAGACCGTAGGGTTAGGTTAGTTAGGTTCGCCCATCCTATGTTTTGGGGAGCAGCGCCCCCGTGGGGTTTGTGTAGGCTACTTAACCATTAGATAGGCTATCCTGACGTCTGTCTTTCGTGCAACTTAGCTTCCTTCCTGATTTCGTACTCCTACTTTTCTTACTTTCCTCTGGACTTCCTCTTCTTTCCCGACTAGCAGGTTTTTTTTTCCCATGCGCGTTGGTTCACCTTCGTGCATGTGTTCCACATTTCTGTCGACATAGTACATGCCCCTACCTTTTCCTCTCTTGAGTCACCATATTTGTGTCTATGGAGGCGCAAACAAATAATTTACTAATAACAATCCTTAACCCTATGTAAGGGCCAACTTTCTTATTAGAACACGCAGCATGTGATGCTATTATACTCTAATGCTATTCCTACGAAATACAATAGTTTTTGTTGTTTGATTTAGCTCTTGCGTACCGGCCTAAGCTGGACTTTCCAATAGAGATCGCGTGCTATCTTGCTTATGATAACGAAAAATACTCAGATTTGAAATTGTACAGTGTAAAGATTGTTGAAGGCTCAGGATCTTGTTGGCATGAAATAAAAAATAAAGCGGAAATCGCAAAGCATCAGGTGATTTTATTGAGTTTCAATAAATTATCAAAGAATAAAAATAAACGTTTCGGACCAGCTCTTCATCATCAGTAAAATAGCAAAGTCTATGAGAAACTTCAATATTTTTCATTCATTTTGAGACAAAATCTTGTTCAAGATGGATAGTTTGTCAGAAACGTTCATTTTTATTCATTGGTAATTTCTTGAATCATAATAAAATGACCTCACGCTTAACTATTTTCGCCTTTTTATTTTAAGAGACAGATGCATTAATGCTACAGTAATTACCTACGTCAATGAAGTTATGTTTTTGTCGGGCTTATCTCTCTCTTTGTCTGTCCGTTTGTCGGCTATTCTGTTTGTTTGTCACCAAGATTACTCAAAAAGTTATGTACGGATCCTTACAAAACTTACAGGGATTGTTTGGCATGTTAACAGTAACAGATGATTAACTTTTGGTGAAAGACTGTTCATCTGTTTGTCTGCCTATTTTTTTCTTAGTACCATAACTCAAAAAGTTAAGGACGAATTTCCATGAAATTTGCATGAGTTCTTCGGTGTATTACGAAGAGTAAGTGACGAAATTTTGGGGATGAGCTGTTTGTTTGTTTATTTGTCGCTCTGTTTGATTTTATGCTTGTTAGCTGAATAACTCAAAAACTGAGGGATGGATTTTTATGAATTTACAGGAGTTGTTAGTAATGTTAAAAGACATAAATGATTAAATTTTGGTGATGATCGGTTGGTCCGTTTGTGTGTTTGACATATGTTTGTCATAATGTTTGTTAGCAGCATGACTCAAGAATTGATGAACGGATCTTCAGGAAAATTAGAGATTTTGTTAATAGGTACTATTAAAATGCACAAAGGATTAAATTTTGGTGCTGATACAAATAAAATAATGGTTTCAGAACTATTTAAATTTTTCATTGCCGTTGCCTTGCATTGCGGAGCTTTGCGCTCTCAGAATGCTCTCTAGTTTTAGATATTGTATTATGATTCACCTCATTATAAAATTAGATATAATTTGATACGCTCTGTTCGGCTCTCTATTCCAAACAATGACCTCTTGTGCGGGGTTAACTGCATATTTTTTTCTGGAGTTAGAGTAACCTGATTATCGTTTGTACTCTGTCTGCTGCGTCTGCGCGCCTTTTGATCTAAGGCAAGAAGACCAACAATGAATAGCAGCTGCAGAGTGTATATCTAATTTAATTTGTGAATTAAGGGACTAAAACTATGTATTATACGGCTGTATAAATCATACGGATTCGTCAATGTCATGGGAGTTCCCTCCCAAAGAACACCGTGGATATTCTAGTTTGGATAGGGCCTTAGGGACGTCTCTTTTTCCTCACCAACTTTATTTTTTTGTCTCTTTCGTGACTAGTTTTCGTTCTACTTCGTTTCGTTCTAGTGCACGCATGGTGATTCTTCACAGAGTCGTAGCTGTACTTAATTCATTCTTTCATACTATTACGTATATAAAACACTTTGCACAGTGTTGTTTTTGCGACAGAGCGGCCAATTGATTCCCGAAATTTTTTTTTTTTTTTTTTTGCTACTGGCACGCCCATATAGGCTTAGTTACTGCATACGTTAGTTCAATCGTTTTTAAACACGCT
Organism: Parhyale hawaiensis; assembly: GCA_001587735.2. Taxonomy (NCBI): domain Eukaryota; kingdom Metazoa; phylum Arthropoda; class Malacostraca; order Amphipoda; family Hyalidae; genus Parhyale; species Parhyale hawaiensis. The sequence continues at coordinate 15,157,415 of LQNS02278145.1, forward strand.
GTTGTGAGTCAAGTTTGGAAGAGGGAAAGGACTTGCATCATATTAACCCTATAAAGGGAGACCCTTAGCAGGGAGTAATAATGGGAGAGGTGAGGTGCAATGTACCTCGGCCTAATGATTTGCTAATAAATTCATTATTTATTGGTATTTCGAATAAAAATTCAAGATGCATACTCCTCAGACATTCATACATGAGTTGAGATATAATTAGAATCCCCAATTCAATGGTAAATTATAATAAGACACCATAAAATTAACATTTCTATGAGAACGGTAAAAAGAATACAGCCACATTATATACCTTTTGTACGATAATCGTGGTAGTTTGCTCACCAGTGAAGGCAGTGTGCATATGTTCGGGAACTGTGGGGTGCCTGCTGTATTGCAAGGACTGTACTGTCTAAGTACGCAGAACAATCAATGAACTACGAGTGTACACAACAATATTCATACAATGATACAGTATACAATGGACTGCGACTGCGCTGATGTAGCTTCATTTAGCTAAAGTAGTCATATTTAAAATAAATAATGTGTATAAAGCTTCATTGTCCATCAGTAATTATAATTCTGGCATGAAGTTATATGCAGATGCACAGAATAAACACAAGTTGAAACGTACGGGGCTGCCGGCCGTACCAATGCAGGGTGCAGTGCACTATAGCGCAGGTTTCCCTTTATAGGGACCATTTATCATAAAATCTATGGTATTTTCATGCATGGTATTTTCACTCAAATATTTACACGAAACATGAAAAAGCCATTTTATGAAAAGTCACAAGTTTGCAACAACACAACTGAAATTTGAAAACAATAAATATGCAAATTTCTGCAGGGTGAGGTGCACACCCCTCAGGTCTCTTTTTCTAGATTTAAGTAACACACTGAGAAAAAATTAATGCATGTTGGTGATTCAGAGCGAAGCATCAGGATGCACGTAGGTGTTTCATGGCGTAGTTTGGTGTATCATCGCAGCAGACAAAAAAACATATTTCAGTCAAAAAAAAAAAAAAACACATTCCCTCGAAAATAAAGTGAACAAAAGCTTTGCAGTTTTGTTACACAAGCGAAGCGAGACGCGGTTACATACTATCACGCAGATCGCTAGTGTTTTTCAAAGTTTCGTCTTTTCAGGTGCATCAATTTTACCTGTTTACCTGGTGTATCATCGGCTTCGTCACAAAACCGAAACACATAAGTGCATCAATTCGTGCCAACTGCATCATAAGACCCTATATGAATCATCATTATGCCCTTTATTTTTTGATGCACTTCCGTGTTTCGGTCTTGGGACAAAAACTCATGTAATTTTGATGAATCTAAGTGCACCAAAATTTCTCGCAGTGCACAGGGGACCCAGTCACTGACCTCCGTAAGAGGCGATAGCAAAGTAAAGGTCAACTCGCCTCGACTCCACACCTGAACTAGGCAACCTACATAACGGATCAGAAGAGTGTACGGCTGCAGTCGATCGCAGATTATGTGAGGTATGCTGTCACTGACGGAAGGCTCCTATGACAGCTGCGCAAGGACTGTGATACGGAACAGGTTAACGCACTGCCGTACGCGGCGCACGTACGATGGAGCAGTGACGTCACAAGAGATCATTCAACCGCACCACAGTCGAAGCATAGCAATTGTCTACCATAATTCAGGTATGAACTATCAATACCACTGTTAGTTTAGAAAAGGCAATGATCAATGTGATACTGTTGCTAACTGTCGTAATATTTAATAATCATATGCGTTGTTTTTCGGTAACAGGCAAGCACTCGGTCGGACAGTTCGTTTGTAAAATGTCGACCTAAACTGTGCTGTCGTTAACCGAGCCAGTCCTCCGCTCCTAACGTTAAAAACTACAGCATCATTGGAAAAAAGTGTGCATTTATCACTCACCAGTTTCAACGCCATCGTTCTGTAAGACAATTTTCATGTGGGGAACTGGTTAGGTAATTTTTTTCGCAAGTTAGTTAACGCGAGTAGGACGCGACACTTCTTGTTATATTGCTGTTCCGCCCGCAGCGTCTAGTAGCTGATATTATTTTATAATTTTACCGAGCAATTGTATGGCTTCTGGGTATTGTATATAGACTTTTGCTTTACTATTACGTCACTGGAAGGAAAAAATTTTGTTTCTCTTATGCTTTACGGTTTTATATACAAATCTTGTTAAAAATTTCTCCTATCTCGGCGTTTAATCATACGCATCTGAACCAATTTTTGTTGCAGCGGTTTCAAATTATACAGGACGGCAGGTGATTGGTAGAAGACGAAAATAAATAAAAAACATTCAGGTAACTCTCATGATTCCAGCTTAAGAAAGCCATATTGCTCAGGATGAAACTCACGTAATTTATTGCATTTTGAAGACGATAAATTTGACTCTAAAAGTGCTTCTGACACATGCGGGCATTTGCCGGGTTGAATTCATCTACTATTTTCGGAGGCTCACGCACCAACGCAACTGATTGCATGCAATTAGTTGCATGCAACGTGAAACTTAAGTTGAATGCAACCATCTAATTCATATACATAGAAACGCGCACACTGATTTCATGCAACTATAGATTAAACTTAATTAAGAAATAAAAGATTTTGACGATATTCACTGTGAATGAATGAGGTACCTCGTGTTTTCTTGACGCTACATTTTGATGTATCACAGAAGAAAATTCTTGCTTTTTTACTGACATTTCCTTTATTTCAAAAGATTGCAGTTAGATAGGCTGTTTGGATTGTAGCCGACGATGTAAATCAATGAAAATACAATCCATCTCAGATGCCTACGTGTTGAAGACTTCAGGCCTTTAAATAATGCAATTTTTACATTGAAGGTAAAATAAACACTATGTTAGGATATTTACCATAAACTTTATGTGTTCTCTTATTGTCATTGTTATTGCCAATATTGAAATTAATTTTTATCCAAACCGACGTGTGTATAGTGGGAAATAATAGTGCGATGCATTGCCATTCATTAACACTTAGACCGCGATTTGGGCCCGGATATCAAAACATGGCGTGTGATCAAGTAAGCCAACTTATGAAAGCGTTCACTTGTACAAAAAAAAGTAAAAAAAAAAAAATACTCCGGAGACGACACACACTGTGTGGCCCATGGCTGAACGACGTAATAGTTCAGCCAGGGTGTAGCCCATCAGAGATAGCACAATTTGACTAAATGAAAACATATAACGAGAAAAAAACACACTTTAAAATGTCTCGGTCAATGGCGATAACAAGGGTTTTTGAAGCGGCTACTGAACAGATTATGAACGACGATATACTATCTTCAGTGTCAGTTACTGATGCGACCCAACATTATTAGTAATCGCGGTTTATAACTGTTCATGTTGTTGTAATAGTATTCTCTGGTTTAACCCCTGCTGGTAAGTGTTGATGCACTTCACATATATATTACTTTTTTTTGTGGATTGCGACTATGAATTGAAAATTTCATCCATTTAATTTGTGCAGTTGGGCGATCGATTTTAGGCAGTTTTTAGTAGAGAACGTCGTTGTTGAACGCATTCTCGGGCAGTTTTAAGTAGACTAATTCTATGAGCCGTTGTAGTCCGCCGCAGTCTTTACTTCCTGCCGGGCGGTTCATTTTCGTCTAGTTAATTAAGGAGGATGATCTTCAGCTGCGAGCAGTTGACTGTAACAACGCTGCTGACAGTTGCTTAGTTACATAATAGTTTCCTTCGTAACGTGGCTCGAGGCCTGCAGCGCTTGAGTGTAGGATCGAAACACCTCAATCTATTTCCTGCACGCGGTCAAAGAGGGTGGGTCTCAAGCTCCATTCTCAAGGAAACTTCTCAACACCAGCAACAAAAACAATAGCTTCGGTTCGCATTGCTTCGAAATTCTGAAATTGCCGATTCGCCATTCCTGTATATCATGTACTGCACAATTCTGTAAGCTGGATTAATATTCGTATCAGTCCTAACCGTGCACTTACGAACGCACGCGCATAAAATGTAAAGTGAACAGTGTGTTAAAAAGTCGTCAGGGACATCCAAAATCCTACGAAAGAGTGGCTATCCACGATATTTTGTTAGCCTGGACCATGG
>LQNS02278145.1:15211950-15230141 GCA_001587735.2 Parhyale hawaiensis
AAGCATTTGCGACGAAAACGTCATTCATGTAAAATGTCTTGAATTGACCCAATTTACATACTGAACACAAGAAAAGTCATGAAAATCATGTGTAAGTGAAAGTAAAATAATACCTGTGAAGTGTTGTGGCTCATATTTAAATGTGTATAGTTTTCTGAAGAAAAAGCAAAGGAATTAGAAGATAAAGCGGCAGCAGAATACACGTCCAGCAGCATCCACCGGCTTGCTGTGCTACCATCGCCGGTGCCTGCGGTGGTGAGTACCCACGTCTTTTATTCAAAGTCTGGCACACTAACTAAGGGAACAGATTTCACTTTCGTAGTCAATTATATTTAATAAACTCCTTAACCCTACCAAAGGGGATTTTGTAGGTTATCCTTAGCCATTAGCTAGGCCTTCAGAACGCCTGTCATTCGTGCCCACTTTGCTTCCTTCTGTTTTCATACTCATGCTGATGATTCTTTATTCTGTTCTTCCTCTTCTATCTCGACTTGCTGTTCCCGTGCGCGTTTGTCCTGTGTGGAAACACCGTCGTGCATGGGTTCCCTGTTTCTATCGACAGGCTATATGTCCCTTGCTCTCTCCTCTGTGATATCGTTCCGCTCGAAAACGGAGGCTTAATCTTTCTGACTCTAACTATATCAGTCTATAGCTAGCGCGCAACTATGCTTAAATATGAGCCAGTAATGACTACTTTTTTTTTTTGCCCCACGGTACCGAAGCCACTAGTAGCAGCGATGTTTCTGTCAATTCGTTGCCGTTAATATTGATGCCCAGGCACCTCACTGTAGCTAAGCAGTGCAGGTGTAGATGTTGGGCGCGATCGATCGCGCTGCGCCAACGATCGATCGTTCAAACGCCTAACCTAACCTAATTAATAAATGCACATGTTAATTATATATAGTTAAAACTAATTAAATATAATGCAACATACTCAGAAATAGGAGGAAAGTTGAAGAAAAACATTGATCGTCCGGGCAAAACAATCGATCGATGGAAGCGCATTCGATTAATACCTACAACATCCACCGTTTCTGCAGCGCGATCGATCGATTGTCCAAATCCATCGTTCGCGCGTAACGTAGACACCCAGCGAGGGCTCACGCTCAGTGTAAGGGTGGGGCCCCTCGGCATTAGTTTGGAAGCCATTCTGCGGAAAAGCTCTTTCTTATGATGAGTTCAGGTCACTAACGTGACAAGATTATTGTATGAGATTTATTATTTTATTCGGATTCTTCCATTCCATATGCTGGAGGGACCGGCTCACTCTGGCTTCAGTGCACGATGCCCAACTGTAGGCACCCATAGGATGATGGCGTGCATAACGCTGCCTGAACATCATGGGATGATGTTCGAGGTGCTCCAGACAAGTACAGTCACCTGGGGTAAAAAAAAGCTAATGACCACAACAGGTGGGCCACCCAAAAAAACTAGGAGGCACAGAGTGCTGGTTGCTGTAGGGTATGTGCGGGAGGGTGAGGGGTACTTATGTATATTTTTTCAAAATCCGGTTCCTCCACGTTTTTTAGTGATCTCAGGAAAACGTTAACTTTTTTCCAGCATAAATGGATAAAAAAGTCAGGATTTGTGGAAAAAAAGTTAACACTATATAAAAATACAGAAGGAGTGGGGAAATGAAAAACATCGCATGAATCAAATCTTACACTATCCTAGTTTCTAGCAAAGTACGAAAAAGCATGCTCTTACGTTTTCAAGTTGGTGGCTTAGGCTCTTTTGTTGAAAAAAGTTTGCGTGTCATATATGAGGAAAAGTTTGCATTCTTGAGGAAAATTTTGTCATTTACTGATAGCCCTGGGCATCATGAAAGGTTGCTAGGGTTATCAAAAGGCCTAACAAGCTATGTAGCTGTGAAAAATTCCCATCGAGTCTAGAGATACAGGCTTTTGAATCTTCTTTATCACACACAACTTAACACTTTATTCACATTTTCCGCAGTAGGTGTCCTATCACTGTCTTTTGAGCACCTTGGGGCTTTTTCTTCAACTTATTTGCTAAAATAACTCATATTTGTCGAATTAATCATCATTTTATACTAAATATTTGCACATGATGCTTACAGGCACCACTATCCTAAATCACTTGCTCGGGGAGAAGCTGTCATATAGGATCTTGAATGCCTTGTGCTCCTCCTGTTTTTTGTTGTTCGTTGCCATCGCTAAGGTCCGCCTGTGCCAACTTGGGGAAGAGGCTCCGGAGGGGACATGGGCAGATGGAGGAGATAGCCGAAGAGAGGAAGAGAAGCGAGGAAACGTGCAGCCCCAAGCTGGTCCAGCCAGAGACTGCTCACCGAAAGATCAGTGAGGTGACTGGAATATGAGACGAGGTGTAAACATACTGTTCACCCTGTCCACAGAGTTGAAAGGAGGGATTATCAATCCGTCCCACTCCGCACTTATCCGCTAAGGCCAAAAAGTGGCCAGAGCGTAGTTGGGAGGGGGTAGATCGGAAATATCTAGGGAGTAGAGACTCGACGACAGAAATATGAGGGCATTGGTAGCCCAGAAACCTCCTGAGGGGATATGCAGCTGCTGCAGTCGCAACAGCAAATGTGTGTAATGAGCTCAGGGCAGTACAATATTGCTCGGGAGGGAGAATCCCAACTGTAAGAAGGGGAGCCACCTCTGCTTCAAACTTTGATTGAAGGGTGTGTCGAATACCGCGAGGGTCGGAGGAGGCCGTGATAGTACCGTGGGCAGGAGGATGTACCCTCGATGCACTCGGGAGATACTGTTGCGATAGCAGCGCCAGACTGTCACTAACTGTGAAGGTTGAGGTCTCCTAGTGGAGATGATGCGCCGAAGCCATGCGGAGAAGTACACAGACTATGCGCAGGGCTGCATTCTGTTCCGCCTGCAGCTTACTTACGATGATTCTAGAGACATAAGGAAACCAAACCGGGGCAGCGTAAAGCATGACGCTTCTGATGAGGGCCCGAAAGGTTACTAATAGTCTCTTTCTGTTGTCCTCATCTTGTGCTGGCCAGGGCGGCGAAAATCCGCAAGCGCGAGCAGCATCTGTCGTGAACATAATTCGCATGAGCAGCAAAAGTAACGCGGGGTCAGACACCACGCCCAAGATTTTGGGGTTGCGCCCTAGGGTGAGGACCGATGCACCCATCTTGGTTGCTGGGTCCGTCTGGATTGATGAAAGTCTGACGTAAACAGTGTGAAATGGGTCATAGAGTGAGAGACGTTCAAGGCTCTCTCTGCGGCCCAGGCCTCGATTTTCGAAGCATGGTGTGATAGGCTAATCGCTGCCCTTGGAAGTTGGAACGCTGGTATCCGAGGATATGATGGTAAAGTCTTCAGTGTAAGAAGAGGTGACATCACCAACGTAAGGAAAGTCGCTGGCTTAGTAGTTATAAAGGGGCGGTGAGATCACCGAGCCCTGAGGAAATCCCGCGTGCATGGGGCGGAAATGCGATTTTTAGCCCGCCCGCAGGCTGGAGGCGCGGCGCCCACGTAGGTAGGCAGGCAGGCAGAGATCCACCTATTGAAGTTATTAGAAAGGTCTGAGCGCGTAATCTTGGAAAGTAAGTCATGGTGGGAGACTGTATCGAAGGCCATATAGAAATCAACAGTTGAAGCAATCGACAGAGTAGGGGGCTTATATTGGTTAAACCCTTGTACCATATGTTGGACTAAGAGAACAAGGGCCGGGGTGGTCGATGCATAGAACGGAACCCATGTTGGGGAGTCTGAAACCTCCAAGAACTCCACAAGAAGCGGAAGGAGTATACGATCCAGGATATTACCACCGGACACAGCAGGTATATCGGGCTATAGGATTTACCGTCGGAGAGTATAGTTTTGCCAGGTTAAGGGATGGAGATAAAGTTGGCTATCTTCCAGACACTTGGCAGGTTAGCATGCGCCAGGAAGAGATTGAAAAGAGTAGTCATGGAACAGGAGAACGTCGGGGCCCACGGTCGTCTAGTTACTCGAGGCTCGGATGGAAGCTTCTACTTGCTGAGGAGTAAAAACTCCTGTTTGATATTAAGAGGCAGCTACTCCTCAAAAAGAAAAGTACTGCCTTTGGCAATCACTGGTTTACAAGGCCCGAAAATGATGGCCGGCACGTCCACCATTTCTTTGTTCTGAGGCCACTTCTAAGTGACCTCGCTGGGGTTGATGGACAGGGTATTTTTCTCATGAATGCCATCTCAGCAGGGGTGTTGGGGGGCTTTGGGGTCGGCACTGAAATTTTACAACCTTCACCCAGTAGGTGACGATGAATTGCTACCAGACTGCAAAGAAATTGCCAACATCTTTTAGTTCAATCTGGTCTCCAGCCATTGGGGTTTGATATTGTTTTCCTTGGTCACTTTTGATTGGCTTCTCCTTATCATTACTCTCTGTCTCAGCAACCTCGTAGTCTGATAACCGTTCGGAACTCAGCTCCTCGGTGTCCTCCTTTGCAAGGTCTGGCATCAACGCATCTTCACTTGTGGTCAGACACTCCTCCTCCTCTTCCTTTTTCTTATTTGCTCCCCCCTTCTTTTTATCCCTTCTGCTTCCCTTCCCTCTCGTCTTTGTCTGCCAACCCTTTGTCAAAATCTTAAACGCTTATGAGGCCGCCACGAGGAGCCTGGATGCACCTCCTCTTGGTAGCAGGTCTCTCCACAGGACGATCTCGACTTATCATAGCCTCCTCAAAAGGCCGCTCGTCGCATGGCCGCTCAAGTTGGACAACGTAGCGGAACCCTCGAAGAGCGCACTCCTTAATGTATTCAATAGGCTCTTGGAAAACTAGCTCCCCCGGCGGCATCACCTGAAGAAGTATGCGCTGCAGCCACAGGGGCTGGAGTGAATCCTCTGAAGAAGCCAGCCTTGGGGGTGCTGAAGTCGGCCTTTGGAGTCCTCCTGCTAGATGTTGGGCGTCAGGGAAGCTTTATGAGGGATTTATCATTCTGCTCGGCTTTCTCCGCGATACTAAGGCACGTGTGGATCATGTGCTCATGAAGGATGAGCACATCAGGCCGGATGTCCTCAAGTTTTCTCTATGACCTTGTCGAACCACTTATCGAAGACACTGCGGGCAATCCAGCCATTTGGACTCGTCCAGCAGGAGATGTCGGGCAGTGGGTTCTTCCCTTTCCAGTCATCAGGGTATCCGCTGCCTTGGTCCTTCAAGTTTACCACGGGGTCCATCAACCTTACTGCGGTGGAGACACAGGCAAGGGTAGGGTTAGTGACATTCTTCCTGCCTGCACCAGCTGTCACTCAGATGGTTTTTCCGCTATTCAGCCGATAGTCTTGGCCTTACTGGTCTCAGGGATGAAACACGCCTCGTCAAGGTTCCAAAGAGCTTCGGGCCTTTACCCTACCCGGCTTGTTATCTGGGAATGGGTTGGTCACCTCATTGTCTCCAGGTATATCTACATTTGGATTTCAAATTCAAAGATGGTTGAACCAAACCCACGCCTGGCCCTCTTCCGCAGATAGTCGGGCGATCCTGCCTTCTACAGTCAAGGACAGGGCTGGGCAACGTCACTGGGTTGTTATGTGATATCCTCTCTGGCGACATTGACTCGCATGTTGAGCATGATATTGCCCATGTGATGCATTTATATATTTTTTTTTTTGCAGCGCTGAGCATACTCTTCCCTTCCTCTAGTACCAGTTTCAGCGCCTGATATACAGTATGCTTGATATAGGGCCTAGGGGTCTTCTGACAGTTCTTTACAGTTGTGATTATTGAAGAATTGTACAGTGATAGAACACAAAGAAATCATAGAAACACAAAGAAGTGAATGGAAAAAATAGGAATGTGTAATATTATTAACCCCGCGGGGTAAGTAAAGGTAAGTTAACCAACGGGGTAAATAAAATGACATTCAGGGTAATGGTAATTACCCTATTGGGTTAATAAAGTTACTCCTAGGGGCAATTACAGTATAGTTATGGGGAAAAAAGGTAGCTCATAGGGGGAAAAAGTGAGGCTTATTTTTTTCCCCAAAATGAGTTATTTTCGTTGGGAAAAAAGTTACCCCTCTACGGGGCAAAAAAAAAAAAAAAAAAAAAAATAGCTGTGTACCTGGGGATATATCATGTAGTCCAACTATCTGGTTATTGGCCCATGTTGTCAGAAATTTAAAATGGCATTTTTTTATGTGGATTGTCACAAAATATTTGTTGCAACTCAAACGGTTGGTTGTATCAAAAAACCGATTTCACCAGCATAAACTACGATAGTTCCTTTACCTTGGAAAAGAGCGTTTTTTATTTCATTTTTTAACCACTGGTTAACTTTTTTCCCCAAAAAGGGCTCTAACTTTTTTTCCCCAAGTGACTTTATGCAAAAGTAACATTTGGCGAAAGCCTTACTGAACTCATGGCAGTACTTTTTCAGGTAACTGTAAAAGTTGAATATTGTAGTAGTATTATTTGAGATTCTTACTTTAAGTACTTCTTTGTGGCCTCTTTAAAACATTTACCGAATTCCTTGCGACCATGACAAAAAACTCGCAAAGTTTTCGCAGAAGTAACTAGAGCACTCTGAGAGCGCATACCTCCGTCAAGTGAGGCACCGGTAAGAAAAAATTGAAATTAGTTCTGAAACCATAATTTTCTTTATATAAACTCCAAAATCTAATCATTTGTGCCTTTTTATATTAATAACAGCTTGTTCAATTTTCTTGAAGATCCGTTCATGACTTTTTGAGTTATAGTGTTAACAAACGTTATGACAAACATAAGTCAAACATGCAAAAGAACAAACCGATCTGCACCAAAATTTGATCATTTATGTCTTTTAACATTACTAACTATCCGTATAAAATTCATAAAGATCCATTAATTATTTTTTGAATTATTGTGCTAAAAACAGTGACAAACGAACGAACGAACCAACACATCATTACCAAAATTTGGTCATTTACTCTTTATTATATACCTAACAACTCATGTTAATTTCATCAATATCCATCCATAACTTTTTGAGTTATGGTATCTAGAAAAATAAGGCAGACAAACACACAAACAAACAAATGGACATAAATTTACCAAAAGTTAATCATCTATTCCTCCTAACATACCTAACAATCCCTGTAAATTTCATCCAAATCGGTTCATAACTTTTTGAGTTATCTTGGTGACAGACAAAGAGACAAATAGACAGACAGACAGATAGACAAACACTACGAAAACATAACCTCCTTGGCGGAGGTAATTAATGTGCCACGGCTGAATATTGCAAAGAGGCAATGGTGCCTGCCCTGCAGCTGCCGTCGGTTCCAAATAAGAAAAATTCTAGAGATTTGGGAGACTGCATTCCTGGTCTTACCCCTAAGGGGGCATAGAATGGGCCATAGACCGTAGGGTTAGGTTAGTTAGGTTCGCCCATCCTATGTTATGGGGAGCAACGCCCTCGCGGGGTTTGTGTAGGTTACCTTAACCATTAGCTAGGTTTTCGGGACGTGTGTCTTTAGTGCCACTTTGCTTCCTTCCTGATTTCCAACTCCTACTTATCTTACTTTTTCATCTATACTTCCTCTTATTTCCCGACTCTCTGTTCCCGTACGCGTTGGTTCACCTTCGTGCATGTGTTCCACATTTCTGTCGACATAGCGCATGTCCCTTCCTATTCCTCTCTTGAAACACGATATTTGTGTCTATGGAGGCTCTAACAAATACTTTACTAATAATTATCCTTAACCCTATGTAAGGGCCAACTTTCTTCGTAGAGCACGTAGCAAGTGATGCTATTATACCCTAATGCCATTCCTACCAAGTACAATAGTTTTAGTTGTTTTATTCAGCGTTAGAGTAGCGGCCTAAGCTGGACTTTGCGATAGAGATCTCGTGCTATCCTGCTTATGATAACGAAAAATACTCAGATTTTTAAATTGAAAAGTGTTAAGATTGTTGACGGCCAGAATCTTGTTTGCGTGAAATAAAAAATAAAGACAAAATCGCAAAGCATTAGGTGATTTTATTGAGTTTCCAGAAATTATCAAAGAATAAAAATGAACGTTTTGGACCAGCTCTTCATCATCAGCAAAGTTCTGCAGCAAAGTACTGTATATGAGAATCTTCAATTTTTTTCATTCATTTTGTCACAAAATCTTGCTTAAGATGGACAGTTGGTCAGAAATGTTCATTTTTATTAATTGGTTATTTCTTGAATCATAATAAAATCACTTCAAGCTTAACTATTTTCGCCTTTCTTTTTACTGAAGGAAACAGACGCATTAATGCTACAGTAATTGCCTCCGCCAATGAAGTTATGTTTTTATTGTGTTTATCTCTCTTTGTCTATTTGTCTGCTATTCTGTTTGTTTTCCTCCAGATTACTCAAAAAGTTACGTACGGATCTTTACAAAACTTACAGGGATGGTTAGGCATGTTAACAGTAACAGATGATTAACTTTTGGTGAAAGTCCGTTCATCTGTTTATTTGTCTGCCTATTTTTTCTTAGTGCCATAACTCAAAAAGTTTTGGACGAATTTCTATGAAATTTACATGAGTCGTTTGGCATAGCCTATTACGAAGAGTAAATCACCAAATTTTGCGAATGATCTGTTTCTTTGTTTATCGCTTTGTTTGATTTTATGCTTGTTAGCTCAATAACTCAAAAACTTATGAATGGATTTTTATGAATTTACAGGAGTTGTTAGTTATGTTAAAAGACATATATGATTAAATTTTGGTGATGATCTTTTGGTCCGTTTGTGTGTTTGACATATGTTTGTCATAATATTTGTTAGCATCATAACTCAAAAATTTATGAACGGATCTTCAGGAAAGTTAGAGAAATTGTTAATAATATTAAAAAGCACAAATGATTAAATTTCTGTGCTGATACAAAGAAAATAATGGTTTCAGAACTAATTAAATTTTTCATTGCCGTTGCCTTGTTCTGCTTAGATTTGCGCTCTCAAAATGCTATCTAGTTTTAGACATTGTATTTTGATTCACCTCATTATAAAATTAGGTATAATTTAATACGCTCAGTTCGGCTCTCTATTTCAAACAGTGACCTCGTGTACGGAGTTAATTGCATATTTTTTTCCGGAGTCACAGTAACCTGATTACCGTTTCTACACTGTCTGCTGCGATGGGCGGCTTTTGATCTAAGACAAGAAGGCCGACAATGAAGGCCGACAATGAGTGTATATCTAATTTTTAATTTGTGAATTCAAAGGGACTAAAAATATGTATTATACGGCTGTATAAATTATGCGAATTCGTCAATGTCATGGGAGTTCCCTCCCAAAGAACACCATGGAAATTCTAGTTTGAATAGGGCCTTTGTTACGTCTCTTTCTCCTCACCAACTTAATTTTTTGTCTTCTCCGAGACAATTTTTCGTTCTAGTTCACGCATGGGGAAACTTCACAGATTCCTAGCCGTACTCAATTCATTCTTTCATACAATAACGTGTATAAAACACTTCGTGCAGTGTTATTCTTGCCACAGAGCGGCCAATTGATTCCCGAAAAAAAAAAATTTATTAACTACTGGCATGTCCATAATAGGCTTAGTTCCTACACACGTCAGTTCAATCCTTTTTAATTACTCTATTTTGTGTCAAGTTCGGAAGAGGGAAAGGACGTGCATCATATTAAGTAACACACAACACACTGAGAAAAATATTGATGCGCGTAGATGTTTCACAGTGAAGCATCAGGATGCACATAGGTGTTTCATGGCGTAGTTTGGTGTGTCATTGCAACAGACAGAAAAACATATTTCAGGAAAAAAAACATATTCCTGCGAGAACATAGTGAACATACCGTCTCAGAGAAGGATACCTACTATAACGCAGATCGCCAGTGTTTTTCAAAGTTTCGTCTCTTCAGGTGCATCAATTTTACCTATTTTACCTGGTGCATTATCAGCTTCGTCACAAAACCTAAACACATAAGTGCATCAATTTGTGCCAAGTGCATCATAAGGCCCTATATGAATCATCATAATGCACTTTATTTTTTTTATGCACTTGCTTGTTTCGGTTTGGGACAAAAACGCATGTAATTTTGATGCATCTATGTAGGAACAGTTATTGCTCAAAATTTCTGTATCTGACGACAACCATTTACTGTGTTCTCTGTATGGGTGCAGCTCAAGTAGCTAGCCAGTGAGTAGCGGGGGATTGAATTATGTCGAAAAAATACGCTGATGTGTTTGACAATGTTTTTTTTTTTCAACAGCACTGTAAGCGGATATGACGTGTAAATAAGGCTTCAGTTCGAAGAAGAAGGTAAATCAAGGCGCCATACCGGCCCAGATCTTGCCTCTTGTGTTTGGAAAGTTTTTGCCTACTTTCAATGCAATCTTCTATTGATAGTTGTTTTTTGTTCAATTGGTATATGTTCTCCTTATTTATTCATGCGCTTTAGGGATATAATTTGCTATTTTCTGGCGAAATTAATTCAAATACTCATGGGCTGCTCAGCCGTATCGTTCGTCGAGGTGACGTCACTATGTAAATACACCAAAATTTCTCTCAGTGCACAGGGAAACTAGTTACCAACCACCGTAAGAGGCAACAGCAAAGTAAAGATAAACTCGCCTCGATTCCACACCTTCTACTAGGTAACCTACATAACGGATCAGAAGACTGTACGGCTGCAGTCGATCAAGATTGTGTGAGCTATGCTGTCACTGATGGAAGGCTCATATGACAGCTGCGCAAGGATTGTGATACGGAACATGTTAAAGCACTGCCGTACGCGGCGGACGTACGATGGAGCGGTGACGTCACAAGAGGTCATTCGATCGCAGTACAGTCGAAGCATAGCAATTGTTTATCATAATTCAGATATGCATTATGAATACCACAGTTAGTTTAGAAAAGGCAATGATCAATGTGATACAGTAGACCAACTGTTGTAATATTTAATAATTATATACGTTGCTTTTCGGTAACAGGCAATCACCTGGTCGGACAGTTTGTGTGTAAAATGTCGACCTAAGCTGTGCTGTAGTTAGCAGAGCCAGTCCTCCGCTCCTAGCATTAAAAACTACAACATCATTGAAGAAAAAATTGTGCGTTTATCATTCACCAGATTCAACGACATCGTTGCGTAAGACTAATTTGATGTGGGGAACTGGTTAGGTATTTTCTTGCAAGTTAGTTAACGCGAGTCGGACGCGATACTTACTGCTGCTATATTGCTGTACCGCGAGGAGCGTATAGCCCAGTAGCTGATTTTTTTTTCCAATTTTACCGTGTAATTTATTGGTTTCTGCATATTAGACTTTAGAAACTTCGTTACCAAGCATTTACTGATTGTTTCTGGTACCTCGCCAGCTGTTAAGTGGGTCCAGTAGCAGTGCTGGGACCTTAAACTGCACTTTTCTTTGTTTCACGTGTAAAGTAAAGCTAAAGATTAAATTCATTCTTCCGCAAGTAGCTGCATGTTGCCTATAAAGTTGATAGATTTGTTTGAGAAAAATAGTGATTGACTCGAGTGGCAGTTAGGAATATGGCGGCTGCATCAATTAGTGCTCTTGGAGCTGTGAGTAGTCCTGAACTGCAGTCGCTCTCTGACGGTGAATCATTTGACGATGATCTCAACAGGACCGGTAATTTTTCTCTCCTTAGTGAGATGAAAAGCATCAGCAAGATAGTTTCTTTCCTAAAGCATTACGAACCAATTCGTAGAGGACCGGGAAGGCTGGCAAAGAAAAGAATAATTTGCAGGCCTCTCCTACTAACGCTGTTACTGTGGATGGTTCACCCGGTTTTTCCTCTAAAGTGATTGGATGTTTGGAGAAGATGAATGAGTCCAATAAACGTCTTGTAACACGTATTGAACAGCTTGAGGAAGAAAATGTTTCGTTATGAGAAAAAATTGATGAATTGATGTTGAGACCCAAGACCTACGCTGATGATGCAAAGACAGTTCTCAGTGATCCGGTAACAGTGTCCGAGAACCATACCGATGAGCCTACCGTTGAAGATGTAGCGGCAAGGATGGACCAGCTGGAACACGATGCGCTGGGCTCTGTGTTGAAACTCCAAGGTGAAACGACCAAGGGAATTATTGCTAAGTGCAAAGAGAGCGAGAGTCGAGGTTCAGCCAGTCCTAAAACACTCCTGGTAACTGAAATTAACAAGATTGAACTTGGACTTGCTAATCAAGAGGAGCTGGCTGACGTGAATGCCATGGGAAAGAACACCTGTCATCTCAAAGTGAGGTTTTCGTCTCGTGAAATGACAATAAGAGTGCTGCGGGTAATCAAGCGCTCTCAGCCGGCAGTTATGTTTGTATCCGAATACCTAACTAAAAGCAGATCGAAACTTTTGTATGACTTGCGTCAAATGAAACGGGCTAATAACCAATTGAAATCTGTTTACTCGTACAATGGTGTCGTGTATACTAAGCTTTACAATGAATATGGCGAGCGCCCAATTGCTATTTAGCATGAGAAAGACCTTATGAAGTTACGTGAGCGGCTCGACCGTCGTTGAGCACTATGGGAACGCCTGTGTTTCGATTTAATGATGGTGTCCATGATTTCCCTGGTTATACAATAACATACATGTCAAGCGTTTTCTAATGATGAATTATCTTTTCTTCAAATTCCTAGTCATTCATTGTCAATAATTGTTATAAACATCAGGAGTATTCATAGGAATTTCGCGCAACTTGAGGCCTTTATCTCCAACAATAATTTTAAATTTGATATTGTTGTAGTTACCGAAATTTGGTTAGATAATTTGATTGATCACGGTTTTGAATTTACAAATGATAAGAAACATTATTCCTATCGTAATCAGCACGGAGGAGGTATAGCAGTATACATATTGAACAAATGGCAAGCAATCAGGCAGGATCATTTGTGCAGTGTAAGTGATACTGTTGAATTATTGACAATGCCGGTGAGGGGTAGCAGCGGTCAATTCCTGTTATCGTGTGTTTATCGACATCCTATGTCTTCAATCCAAAGTATTAACACGTTCTTAGAAACTGACTTTTTCCCTTTTATAACAAATGCCCTGCCTACTGTTGTCTGCGGTGATGTTGATGTTAATCTGTTTAATCCTCTTAACTTGCAGTCAATCAGAGATGTCATTAATGGACTTGGAGGCCATGGATTTTTTCCCCTAATTAATATACCAATTAGATATGCACCTGACAACCCAATAACAAAATACTCACTAATAGACCATGTGTGGGTAAACGGTCAGTTTTAGGGGATTCACAAGTGTGGGGTCGTTAAGAATGATGTATCAGATCATCTCCCATGTTTTGTAATTTTTAGAACAACCTAGCTGCAGCAAAATAGATCCATTAGCTACCGAAATTTTGAATGTCGACGGAGACTTGATGTTTTTGTAAATAACGTGCAGGCACCAAACCTGCCAAATTCCTGCAATGAAGACCCGTCTGAGGCCCTGGGTGCGTTTTTGGATAGGCTTTACAACTTGTATCATAGTGCTTTTCCACTGAAGTTCAGTAAAGAACCCAGAAATCACAGGGCAAGATGGTTAACGGTGGAATTAAAGCACCTAATTAAAAAAAAAACACCGATTGTACGGGCTATTTAGGCAAGGCATTATTTTGAAGGCGGCCTACTCTGCATATAGAAATGTACTGAATTCTGTGTTACGCCGGCAGAAACAAATTTACTGTCGGCAACAGATACCTTCCTCCTCCGGTGATTCCAAGAAAACCTGGGGATTCATCATTGAGTTGTTGAATAAAGGGTCCAGTGCAAGCATTGGGGAGTTGTCAGTTGATGGAGGGGCTGTTGCTGATGTGCAGCTGGCAAGTCGTTCCATTGGCCACTTCTCGTCAGTTGCTTCTCGTCTCGTAGCTAATCTCCAGGACTAGAGAGACCCTATCGATATTTGAAGACCTCTTGTGGCTGAACAACTAGTGTTCAATGACATAACTTGTGACGAGGTTTCTATCATAGTTAAGTCCATGAAAAGCAAACGGTATCATAAAAATGAAATCCAGCCACGACATATTTTAAAGATATACCGTTTATTAGCTCTTATTTTTGTGCCATTTTAAACACATGTATTGAAGAAGGTATTTACCCTAATTGTCTTAAAACTACACGTGTAATACCTATTTTTAAATCCGAAGACCCTAAACAGATTATTAACTATAGGCCAAGCTCGACGCTATCCGTATTTAGCAAAATTTTGAAACCGCTATTCATTCTATACTTATACTATTCTTTGAATCGCAAGGTATCCTAGCTTCCACCCAATACGGATTTCAAAAACATAGAAACACAACTCAGGCCATCGTTAATCTTGTCAGTGACATTCTACGTACACTGGACAGAAAGTCTTACACGATTTGTTTGTTTCTAGACCTGTAGATACTGTAGATCCGGAAATTTTACTGAATAAACTGCAACACTACGGAATCAGAGGCAGTGTACATAACCTACTTCGAAGTTACCTGCATAACCGTAAGCAAATTGTTTGCAAGAAATAATTGTGTGTCATCTACTGTCCCAATAAATATCGGGGTACCACAGGGCTTGGTACTAGGCCCTTTGCTGTTTAATCTATTCATCAATGACATTTACCGATTTCCTAATGCTCCTGTAATTTTATTTGCCGATGATGCTGCGTTTTATCTAGATAGTTTTACAGATGTTGTTAAGTTAGAAGGTTTTATACAGTCTCTTACACAATGGTTAAAATCAAATTGCCTGACACCCAATGCTCATAAAACTAAGCTAATGCTTTTTACTTCTCGTCCTATGACAGTTCTACCTGACATTCGTTTTTATTATACAACGTTGGAATGGGTGACTCCCTTTAGGTACTTAGGCGTATTTATCGACAATAAGCTACTCGTTTCATATTCAGCACTCATGCCTACAAATCGCAAAGGCTAGAGGAGCGATATATGCAGCTAGTAGGTATTTATGCAGAAAATCGTTGGTGTTGTTGTATTATGCTCTAGTGTACTCGCATCTGGCTTAAAACATTGTCTTGTGGGGTGGTGCATCAGAAAACCATTTGCAACCGTTAAAAGTAGCAATTAACAATGTTCTCAGAGTAATTCTTAATGTAAGGCACGATGCAAATAACATTCCTTTAATGTCTGTTAATTCCATGTACGAGAGACTGCACTTGTTGAAATTTGGTAACGTGTATGATTATTTTTTGTTAAGTTTATACGCAATGCGTAGCACAGTAACACAGAAATCTTTGATCAATACTATAGCAGTTTATTACCAAATCATGGCTATGATACTCGTGAACAGTCACTGAATCTGCCTTGCGCAAGGCTAGAGGTCCAAAAGCGCTTTGTTATATTTCAAAGTATCCGTTGCTATAACTTGATGCCGGAGAGATTAACTCTACCAATGAATGACCAAGAATTCAAACTCAAGTACAAAGACTTTATTCTAATGCAATACTAGCTTAATTCTTTCTGTGATATTTTGAACAATTCGTGCAATAATTATGCCACTATACAAAAATTGGAAGACCCATAAAATTTATGATTTGAGAGTGTATTTCCAACGTATTATTTACGAATTACTAGAAACTATGGTACGTGCATTGAATTTGAGATTGATGCAACCAATGAATGACAGAGGAGACAAGCTATGCAAAGATTACATCTGACGACAATAGTAGCTATGTTTTTTTTATGATAACATTTTGAGTGATTAGTGCAATAATTATACCTCTGTATAAAATTTGAATGACTATTGGAATTTATGATTTTAGAGCTTGATAACAAAACTGTATACCAATCAGTAGAAAATAGTGCTTGTATTGAATAGCATTTTCGAGAAACTACAGTAAATTTGGTCGAGTGTAAGATAAGAAATGAACAGTACTATGTAATTGCTGTCTTTGCTTTGTACTAGGGTGCATATGATTATTGTAGTTACTTATTTAGGCTACCTAATATTCGCATGTGGCATCAAGGCATTACTGACATATGAAGCCATGTGTTCCACAAGTGAGTAAATCAATTCAAAAGGGCACGTTCTCTGTGGTAAGGCTATACTCTACTTTGCAGTTTGGTATTTTTGATATGTGCGTAATAATTCTACTGTATTTTTTTACTTGAGCATGATTGTAATTCTATGTATAAACTTTTGCTTTAATAAAACTTCGCCGGAAAGAAAGAAATTAGTTTTTCTGATGCTTTAATGTTTTATATACAAATCTTGTTAAGAAGTTCTTCTATCTCGGCATTTAATCATACGCATCTGAACCAATTTTTTTCAGTGGTTTCAAATTATAGAGGACAGCAGGTCATTGGCAGAAGACAAAAATAAATCAAAAACATTCAGGTAATAACTCATATGATTCTATCTTAAGATTGCCATATTACTCCGTATAAAACTCAATTGATTTATTGCATTTTAAAGGCGATAAACTTGACTCCAAAAGTGCTTCTGACAGATGCGGACATTTGCCGGGTTGAATTCATCTGCTCTCTTCGGCGGCTCAAGCACCACCGCAACTAATTGCATGCAACGTGAAACTTAAGTTAAATGCAACCATTTAATGCTAAAACATAGAAATGTGCACACTGATTGCATGCGACTATAGTTTGAACTTAATTACGAAAGATAAGATTTTGACGATATTCAATGTGAGTGAATGAGGTACCTCGTGTTTTCTTGATACTACATTGTGTTGTATCGCAGAAGAAAATTCTTGCTTTTGTGCTTACATTTCCTTTATTTCAAAAGATTGAAATTAGATTGGCTGTTTGGATTGTAACCGATGATGTAAATCAATGAAAATACAATCCATCCCAGATGCCTACGTGTTGAAGACTTCATGCCTTTAAATAATGGAATTTTTACATTGAAGGTAAAATAAACACCATGTTAGGATATTTACCATTAACTTTATATGTTCTCTTATTGTCATTGTTATTGCCAATATTGTCATTAATATTTTATCCAAACCGACGTGTGTATACTGGGAAATAATAGTGCGATACATTGCCATTCATTAACACTTAGACCGCGATTTGGGCCCGGATATCAAAACATGGCGTGTGATCAAGTAAGCCAAGTGATGAAAGCGTTCACTTGTACAAAAAAAGTAAAAAAAAAATTACTCCGGAGACGACACACACTGTGTGGCCCATGACTGAACGACGTAATAGTTCAGCCAGGGTGTAGCCCATCAGAGGTAGCGCAATTATTTGACTAGATGACAAACACATAACGAGAAAAAAAACACACTTTTAAATGTCTCAGTCAATGGCGATAACAAGGGTTTTTGAAGCGGCTCCTGAACAGATTATGAACGACTATATACTGCCTTCAGTGTCAGTTACTGATGCGAACCAACTTTATTAGTAATCGCGGTTTATAAGTGTTCATGTAGTACTAATAAAATTCTCTGGTTTAACCCCTGCTGGTAAGTGTTGATGCCCCTTCACATATATATTACTTGTTTTTTTTTTGTGGATTGCGACTATGAATTGAAAATTTCATCCTTTTAATATGTGCAGTTGGGCGATCGATTTTAGGCAGTTTTTCGTAGAGAACGTCGGTGTTGAACTCATTTCGGACATTTTTAAGCAGACTAATTCTATGAGCTGTAAATTGGTTTGTGACCGGCCGCAAATCATGGGACTATTTCTGTAGAGCCAACTCTGGACAATTTTTTTTTTTTTTTTGCGGCCTGGACTTTTCTCGGCAGTCAATTTCTCTAGCGGAGGTAAACAATAACATGGACAGTGGCCGTTGTAGTCCGCCGCAGACTTTACTTGGTGCCGAGCGGTTCATTTTCGTCTAGTTAATTAAGGAGGACGAAATTCAGCTGCGAGTAGTTGGCTGTAGCAACGCTGCTGACAGTTGCTTAGTTGAATAAAGTTTCCTTCGCGACGTGGCTCGAGGCCTGCAGCACTTGAGTGCAGGATCGAAACACCTCAATCTATTTCCTTCACGCGGTCAAAGAGGGTGGGTCTCAGGCTCCATTCTCATGGAGACTTCTCAACAACAAAAACAATAGCTTCGGTTCGCATTGCTTCGAAATTCTGAAATTGCCGATTCGCCATTTTTGTATTTCATGTACTGCACAATTCTGTAAGCTGGATTAATATTCGTTTCAGTCCTAACCGTGCACTTACAAACGCACGCGCATAAAATGTAAAGTGAACAGTGTGTTAAAAAGTCGTCAGGGACATCCAAAATCCTACGAAAGAGTGGCTATCCACGATATTTTGTTAGCCTGGACCATGGGTGTTTGTTTCGGTATTCAT
>LQNS02278145.1:15233266-15261504 GCA_001587735.2 Parhyale hawaiensis
ACTACGGATTTTCTCACATATAGATCGTCATGCAGCACCAGCAAAGTGAATATTCTATGAATTGGAAATACGTATGCGTGATACGTGTAACATGAACTTCACGTCTTTGCATCGAAACTGACTGAAAATTTTTTCAAGAGCGAGCCGAATGAAAATAGCAATGGTTGGAATTCCTTCATGAGAAAAACACAGAGCTTATACAAGTTGAAATTTCCGCTTACAGTGAAAAGCGTAACGTTCAGAGACAGTGACGTACGGACGGATGGAGCCTCAAGCAGAATTTTAATATACTGTAGATGTCTGCGTTGTCTATACGAACGTGTAATAGGAGCGGTATTTTAGTGTTGTATCCCAGAAATTTTAGCTTTTCTTTTAATTTTCTTCATAACATATTTCCGTTATCATTTCAAATGTGTCATCATTGATGATCACGTACTCTTTTGATAATATGAAATGCTGGCTTGCAGCAACATATAGCATACAATCTATAATTACATATAATCAAGCAATTTTGCAGAATTCAGTCTGTTATCAACAGTTTTATTAATAAATAAGTACCCAATCGGAAATTTATGGGCATTTATCCGATGTTATCCGATACCGCTCACTAGTTACACGTAGGCAGTCGATAAAAGCCTATAAATTTCCAATTGGGTATATTCTGCGTTCACTGCATGATGATGTACACATTGCATACCCGAGTCTACTTAGCTGGACTTTGATTGGAATGAGAGAAAATGAGCTGGGATAAGTAGTACAACGCCAACTGTAACGCTCTGTTCTGAGATTAAGCTTGTCGAGAAATTGCAGGGCTAATGTGACGCGTGCGGTAATTCCTTTCATTTAACCGCATGTTTTACGGCACTACATAGTCATGTTAGCCCTCTAATAGTCACTGACGTTATGTAGTGGCATAAGCAGAAGCTAATCATGTACATCTCATATTTACTGCAATATTGATTGAAAATTACTACCAGAAAAGCCCATGTAAAGTGCTTTTGGAGAGCGTGGTGATTGTTTTTTTTTCATATATCAGCGAAACATTGTATGAAACATGTAATGCTACTTCGCCTACTTAGCTTTTGCTGACATTTGCCGCGCTCACGTCCAACACGAATATTATTCAAGTTCACAATTAAGAAAGTATGGTTTGCGTGAACCGGTACAATCACATAACTAAGTGAAGCAGGACCACTCGTGACGAGTGGTAGTGGCAGACATGACATAGTTTGACGCTTGATGTTACTTTACATTCATATCATTTTTTTCGCAACGAAGTGAATGTAGTCAGTGATATAGAGCGTTTGTCAATGTGTTGCGCTCGTATTGATGTGCGACGTCAATAGCAGGTTCGGCTGGTTGTGTTTTGTGTTTCACGTATTTAACTAGCTATGGTATGTACGGCATAATAATAGCTCGATAGGTTTTGTTCAATCGGAAATTTCTTTATTTGACTTTGCATAATCTCGGAGCATGCAAAGTTCCATACGCTGCGAGGAAAAAACAAACATTCATACATCAAGAAATTCTCTATTAAGCCGATTACTGAAAAATAAAAAGAGGCTATTGGCGAAATATCTGTAATAAAATGCATGAAAGCATTGAGCGTGACCTGCGCGTTATCAGGCCGCCCCCACTGTCCGGCCACCGGACGCTTCTTTGTTTGTATGAGCTGGCTTTGGGTTTGGGGCTCTGGGTAGCCGCTGAGTTGGAGGAAATGCCACTCTAAAGGCGGATTAGACCTTTTGGTCCAACGGCATCTCTGTGAGGAGATGAACAGGCTGGTGCCATAGCTGGGTACTCAGTATGCCGCAGTCTGCTCCTCTCTCTCTTCCATCAGGTAGTACCACCTGATGCGCTTTTTCTTTCCTTTCTCTTCTTCTTCTTTTCGGCCAAAGCCTGGACTGGTCATGGCACGGTCTGGGGCGCGTAGATAGCTGGCCGCTTTCTTAGCTATCGTTACTGTCGATTTGTTTTTGCTTTATTATGCTTTGTACTACCTTCTTTGTTCATGGGATTCTTTGTTTCTTCTTTGTATATTTGTGTATTTATCTGTACATTACTGTATATATATGGTTTTTGTTTTTTCTCTTTCTCTTACTTTCTGGGGATGTGGAAAGCGACCCGGGACCTGGTCGGGCTCGGGGGTGTCGTCTCCTCTATTGTAATATTAGAGGACTGCATGCGAACCCTGCCGAGCTCGACTTTGTGTCCCGTGGTGTGGATGTCGTGTGCTGCTCCGAGACATTGGTGTCTGGCAGGAGGCACGACGCTGGCTTGCCTTGGCCGGTTTTCAGCCCCATTTTCGAAGGCTGTGGGGTTCGGGGTCTGGATTCTGTGGAATGGCCGTCTATGTCCGGAGCGGATTCTGTGCTTACCGGCAGTCAGTGCACGCATGCGCCTGTCATGAGATAATCGTTGTAAGGGTGTGTGGCCGACAGAATAATTATTATTTATTCTCCTTATGTCGGAGCCCTGCAACTGATGATTCTCTTTATGACTGTTTATTGATGGCGATGGCCTCGATACAGAGCACGGATCCCAAGGCAGCGTTTGTTTCTGTGGGTGATGTTAATGCACACCACAGGGACTGGTTGGGATCTGCATCACCGACTGATTGTCATTATGTGCGCTGGACTTTTGCACCTTGTCTAGTTGTGTGCAGCTTGTTTGCGGGTCCACGCATATTACTGGTAACTGTCTCGACCTAGTTATGACTGATGTCCCGGACTTGATGACGGTGACAGTTGGCTCCGCTATTGGCTCTTCAGACCACTCACACCTTGTTGTGTCCTTGAACCTCAATCAGGTTGTTCCTGTGGTAGACACCAGGAGAGTGGTATTTGTGAAGAGCAGGGCGAACTGGGTGGCTATTACTCGGGCAGTAAGAACGTTATCTTGGCGTCAGATTATTCACAGTGAGGATCCTGTCTCTGAGCTTAACGACTTGACTGTGTCCATTTTGGAGAGGTTTGTCCCTAAGAGGAATATTCTTGTGAGGTCTCGAGATGAGCCGTGGTTTGACGACCAGTGTCGGTTAGCTTTCGAAGCTAAACATGTGGCTTATCGTGATTGGCGACGTTCGCGTGACCTCACGTTGTGGCAGATCTATGTTGATCGTAGGGCCGAGGCTAGGCGTGTGTATGAGGAGGCACAGCGTCGTCTGAGGCAGCTTTCCAGGGAGTCTCTGCTGAGTATTGACCATCCACATCGATGGTGGAGTGAGCTAAAGGGTTCAGTGTTCGGTGTTGAACCTTCGTTGCCGCCCCTTGTTGGTCCAGGTGGGGGCATCATTACTGAGCCCCTGGCAAGGGCGGAGCTTCTGTCGGCGCACTTCGACGTGAATCAGAGTAGAGATGTTATCGCATTGCCTCATGGATGCCACCCAAAACCTCGCTTGACCTCTTTGGCGTTCAGATCTGGTGCAATCAGGGTGCTGCTTGAAGGCCTTGATCTGTATGGAGGTGTGGATCCGGTGGACATGTATCCTTTGTTTTATAAGCAGCTGGCTGATGCTCTTGCCCCCAACTTGCAGTATTCTTCCGGCGCCTGATGCGGTTAGGAAGTTTTCCTCATTGTTGGCAAACTGGGAATATTACTTCTATTCTCAAGGGTCCGGTGTCGCCCTAAGTGGCCAACTATCGACCCATCACCCTGACGCCCATTTTGTCGACGGTGTTCGAGAAGTTGATTGCTGGTAAGCTTGGTCGTTTTGCTGAGGTTACGGGGTTGCTGCCTGCTGGTCAGTTTGCNTGCGTAAGGTGAATTCTGTGTATGGTGACAGTCAGGTTGTCCGCAGATGTTTTTATGCTTTTTTTGCTGCCTGTGTTAGAGTATTGCTCCCCGGTCTGGGCTTCAGCTGCTGATACTCACTTACGTCTGTTGGACCGACTTGTTGGTTCAGCCAGCAGGCTGTGTGCTGATAATGATCAGGTGAACCTGTCCCACAGGAGAAGAGAAACTGAGCTATGTATGTTTTAGAAGGTGTAAAATAATGAGAGGCATTGGTTGTATTTTTCTCTCCCTGCCCTCAAGGTTTTTGGGAGAGAGACTCGTGCTGCGTGCGGAGCGCACTCTTTCACTTTGGAGGCTGTCACATGTCGAACTAATCAGTTCTGCCGGTGCTTCGTGCCCTGGTCGGGTAAAGTTTGGAATTTGTTGCCCCCATCGGCTTTTGGTCGTGTTGACCTGCAGGCTTTTAAGTTGGCTGTTAATGGTTTTTTACAGGATTACCTTTAACAGCGTTTTGGGCTTCCCGGTGTTGGAAATGCTTCATTTGGGTTGTATTACCTGTCCGTGGGAGCTCAAGCGTGAAGTTTTAATAATAATAATAATAAGACAAAACAACTCGAATAGCCATGCCAGTCCACCTGGTTCTTTGCAAAAAATTATGAACATTGCTCAACTTATTCTCCCTCTTTTTGGGTGGATAGTCAGACAAACAAATATATTTATACATACTTAATTTTTTAACGAAAACATTATCATGTCTCTCAATTCGTTCCCGAGTCATAATAATGGATCTGGACCAAACTTTAACTCTTTGTTCATCTTGACATATCTATCAATCCGTGTAATTTCAAAATGATCCGCCCATATCTTTTTGAATTATTTTGGTGACAGTCAAGTAGCTCACAGACTACGACAAAAACAGATCCTCATTAGCGGAGATAATAATGCGTCAGGGTACACGAAAGACATTAGGTAGCACGAAATACGTTAGTACTGAATAGAAGTCGACTAAACTTCAATTTAACGTTTAGAGACGTAAAATCCCATCATCAGAAGAAACCTATAAACTACAACCTATCAATAAAAATTTCCTTTATTTTCAAATCAATTAAGGGAGTATGGCTGTTGTCGGGGAGAGGCCTTGCCATCAAAGACTCCTTCTTAATATTTAACAACAGACTGTACAAGCAATTAGATGGGGTTTCCATGGGCTCCCCGCTTAGCCCCTCACTGGCAAATATCTTTCTATGCCATGATGAATCCCTTTGGCTTAACGACTGCCCACGTGACTTCAAACGGATCCATTATAATCGTTATGTAGATGATGCCTTCTTCATATTCAACAACCAATGGAATATTGGAACAGTAAACATCCAAACATCAAATTCACTACCGAATTTCAATCAAATAATTCTTTAGCTTTCCCAGATGTTTTAATAACCAACCAAGACTGAACTCTGACCACTGAAATTTACAGAAAATCCACATTCTCGGCCCTCGGGACAAGTTTTTTTTTCAGTCACTGCTACGATAAATTCAAAATCCATGCAATAAAAACTTCATTTTTTTCGAGCATACCATTTTTCTTCCTCGTACGTTGCATTTTCAAACGAAGTTGACTTTCTCCGAACATTCTGCAAAAATAACGCTTATCCGCACCATTTCTGGACCACTACTGTAAATTATTCTTAGACAAACTGTTCGATCCCGGCAGCACTAGTCTGAACCCTGGACATTCTCGGTGATGGTAAGTGATGGTGACGTGTACGCGCGGTGCGTGTGCGTGCGTGTGTGGCCCCACAAGTGCCGTGCAGTTTATACGTTGCGCAACAGAGGCTCNCAGAGCTATGCATGTTTTATAAGGTGTACAATAATGAGAGGCATTGGTTGTATTCTTCTCTCCTTGCCCTCAAGGTTTTTGGGAGAGCGACTCGTGCTGCGTGCGGAGCGCACTCTTTCACTTTGGAGGCTGTCAGATGTCGAACTAATGAGTTCTGTTGGTGCTTCGTGCCCTGGTCGACTAAGGTTTGGAATTTGTTGCTGGCATCGGTTTTTGGTCGTATTGGCCTGCAGGCGTTTACGTCAGCTGTTAATGTTTTTTTGCTGGATTTCCTTTAGCAGCGTTTTGGGCTTCCCGGTGTTGCAAGATGCTTCATTCGGATTGTATTACCTTTCCGTGGGAGCTCAGGCGTGAAGTTTTAATAATAATAAAATAATAAGCATAATGTAATAGAAAAACCAAAATTAGGTAAATTTAATTATGTCGAAAGTAAATATATATATGTGTTTTATACATATTTATCAGTGAAAAAACGTATTTATACAAAGTAGGTTCAGGCTTTTGAAAGGCTTATATTGCCTCTGTTGATAGCGCTTAGTACAAAAATTTTCTAGATTCTTGCTGTTGTGCGCTCTGTGGTTGAAATATGTATGTATGTAGTATGTAAATAATTTCGTCATTAGTCAGCACTGCGTCATCAAACAGTGCAGTACCATCATGGTGACAATCAAAGAATTCTCAAACTTTATAAAAGGACCAGGTGACACATATATATAATGGAATTTTAATCTTTTCCTATCCTATAGGCTGACAAAAGATTAAAATTCCATTTACGATCATTGCTTCAGTCGAACTGTAGAAAACCATAAAAAAAATCTGGTGCACCACACAAGACATCACGCGCAAAGAGTTGCTAGAAGATTTTTCCAGCATTCGGCATAAGTGGTTCACTCCAGAGAGATCAACTGATTTCGCGCCGTCCGAGGAAAACTGTTGCTGTTAAAGCGATAGAGGGACGCCCGGTGGAAATTTTCTCTTGGATATGAAACTAGTGTATAGCTGAAATATTCCGGGAAAGTGTTCTATTTGTAAAGGACACCAGACGTGAATTATTGGTCGTAATTCACGAAGTCATGTTTGGCGAAAAGACGGTACTGCCTTTGCACCGAAGAATACGATTCCTACTATAAATAAGTTTTGAGGAGGCTGTATCACAGTTCGGGGATGTTTTCCATAAAAGAAACTGGCAATATGCACATAATGATGATAGAATGGATGCATAGGTGTACTGAAATAATTTGAACACTAACTTTCATGCTCCAGTGATATAACTGGAGCTTCCAGTAGTTTGGTAATATCAGTAAACTAACGATCCTAAACACAGTGTAATCCACAAAAAATAACTAGTGGTCTCAATACAAAACAACTCGAATAGCCATACCAGTCCACCTGGTTCTTTGCAAAAAATTATGAGCATTGCTCAACTTATTCTCCCTCTTTTTTGGGTGGACAGTCAGACAAACAAGTATATTTATACATACTTAAATTTTCAACGAAAACATTATCATGTCTCTCAATTCGTCCCCAGTGATAATAATGGATCTGGATCAAATCAATTAGAGGAGTATGTTTGTTGTCGGAGAGATGCCTTGCCATCAAAGACTCCTTCTTAATGTTTAACAATAGACTGTACAAGCAATTAGATGGGGTTTCCATGGGCTTCCCACTTAGCCCCTCACTGGTAAATATCTTTCTATGAAATGATGAATCCCTTTGGCTTAACGACTGCCCACGTGACTTCGAACCGATTCATTATAACAGTTATGTAGATGATGCCTTCCTCATATTCAACAATCAATGGAATATTTGAATAGTAAACATCCAAATATCAAATTCACTACCGGAAATCAATGAAATAATTCTTTAGCTTTTCTCGATGTTTTAATAACCAACCAAGACTGAACACTGACAACTGGAATTTACATAAAATCCACTTTCTCGGGCCAAGTTTTTTCTATCACTGCTACGATAAATTCAAAATCAATGCAATAAAAACTTTATTATTTCGATCATACCATTTTTCTTCCTCGTACGTTGCATTTTCAAACGAAGTTGACTTTTCTCTGAACATTCTGCAAAAATAACGGTTATCCGCACCATTTTCTGGACCACCACTGTAAATTGTTCTTAGACAAACTGTTCGATCTCGGCATTAGCAAACCCTGAAACCCTGGATCACTAAATTGGACTTTTTTCACTCTCTTCCGTACTACAACAAATCATCTATTAGTGCAGTAAACACTTTGAAAGCGTTTCTCTCTGATGCCTACCCTCATATCAACTTCAATTTTTCATACAAAAACACGTTGATTTGAAAATAAAGGAAATTTTTATTGATAGGTTGTATTTTATAGTTTTTTATTATTGGATTTTGCATCCCGAATCGTTAAATTTTAATTTAGTTGACTTCTATTTAGTATTAAATTTTTGCCTTAGTGAAATACGTTAGGTTACACAAAATGCTATAAATTCGATGAAATGTTTTAGGTTTGACGAAATGCATTTGGTACGACGAAATACATTGGTATCAACGAAACGCGTTAAGGTCCACGAAATGCGTTAGCTTGGACTGGGTGCCCTAAGCGTAGCAGGAAGCAAAGAGTGTAACGGGAGGACTCAATGGGACTAAAACAATATAACTTAGCCGTGACCGCATGTAACCATATGACATCAGAACGACCAGTCCAAGTAATTGAGGGTCGGACTTCAGGCCTTTGGAGGTTGGGCTCTTAATCCCAATCAAAAATATAAGCAGTGTTATTATATTCATGACGCGAGAGAAACTGTACTTGGCGACAACCATTTTACCGCGTTTTGTTTATGGATGCAGGTCAAGTAGCTGGCCAGCCAGAAGCGGGAAATTGAATTAATCAAGTCGAAAATATATGGTGATATGTTTAAATATGTTTTGTGAAAAATACTGTGAACTGAATATGAAGTTCATTTCCACCAGCCTCTACTGTGATTTCTTATTGATAATTGTTCATTGTTCAATTAGTATACGTTCTCTTAAGTTGATGATGTGCTTAAGGGATAAATTGACAATTTATAACATTTTTTTTTCTGGCGATATTATTTAAAATACCCATAGGCTGCTCCCTCGCACCGTTCGTCGTGTAACGTCATTGATGAAGTAACTTTTCGGTGCTAGTTTCACCTGAGTCTTCCCGTTACGCTCTTCGCTTGCTGAAGCGTTGTTTAGGTGCACTGCAGCTGAACATGGAAATGTATTAGATAAGCACAGAATTTTTCTAGTTTTAGTAGCAGTGATATCATTATTGTTGATAACATTACAGTCTTGTACCGCTAACATTTCCCTATTGACTTTTTCACTCCATTCATGTGTTTTAATTAAACACTAATAAAGTAAAATGTTTGCGTAAGGTGCTTTTTATTTCTGACAGAATATGTCTGTATAATGTTGCAAGGAAATGCCAGCAGCTGTTCGCGGGAAACAGCTCCAGTGCAGTACATACGTCGTCAAAATTAAGTTTTCCAATTCCTACGGCGTTTAAATATCAACGTGCATGGTACCTTTGACGCGTCATTGACGCCAGAAAGAAAGCACAAAATAATTCTGTCGCACTAAAGAATCCTACAATAAAATTGTAGATTTTAAAGCTAGAGATTGGCTGAGCTGAGTTTTCTCTTTCTCTCCTACTGCTCTCTTTCTGTCTGCAGCGAATGGTCTTTTGAAGTTGGGATTGAGCAGCAGCGAAATAACGCCCTGGATGATACTGCAGCTATAGCTGCTCGTCCATTTAAACTGGAGATGAAAAAAGTTTTAGTTTCAAAAGTCCTTCAACTTCATTTAATTGATAAAAGTTGCCGAGATAATGTTTTTTTATTAGGCCTGTATAGGATGTACGATTTTTTTTTTCTTGGTAAAGCGCCCTTCCTTTCGCTTCCCTACTAGATGTTACTCCATTTATTTCTGGATTGGCTTGTTCGGAATCCGAGAATTCCTCGGGGGCATAAGATGGGTCGAAGGGTTATGTAGTAAATACAATAATAACATAAGATTTAATTATTTATAAAGAACTCAATCATCAATATTAAAATAACATGCACACATAAAGGCCTCCTGTATCTTGAGCAAAATATCATCATGTAAGTAAATCACTTCACTTCTTCATGTAACAACAAACAACGTCTAAACAGCAGCAGGAAATAAACACAGCAGCTAGTTGTTCCTGCAATCATGTAAGTCGTCGCCCAGACTCAGAATCCTAACACACCGTCTACATTGCGCTCTCAATAACTAAGATCCACCTTATTTTCACCCTAATTTGCAGCATTTAGACGACCGCTTTGGTGCATTTACAACGTACAGACAACGTTCACAGACAACGGCAATCATTTACTGACACTCCGAATTTTTCATGGCTATATATTTCGTTTTCTTTATGACCGAGTGATAGTTTAGACACGTTTTAAAGTTTTGTACTGCTGTCCGCTGAATTTTGTTCTATGAGTTTGTAAGTTCAGTGTCGAATAAGTAAGTCTAACGGAGTGGAGACGATATTTCTTTCTTTTTGTCTCCCTGATAGTACGTTAAAGGCCTCTTTTTACCGTCATTTAATAAGTTTGTAGCTCAAATCTACTCCAGGCAGGCCGTTAAGCTACTTTGTTCCTCCGAAATGTTATTTTCGCTCCCCTGCTTTTCTAAATTTAGTGGCAAGCGTGTCTAGAATCTATTTGTTTCCCTGAAGGGATGTCACGGGCCCCATTTAAATAAATTAGCCAAGTTCTTCCCCAAACTTTTGCCAATCATTCAGCAACGAAAATCAATCGGCTGAACATAAAACTCACTAACGGCTCTGTCGGCTGAAGCGTTCGAAACAAACTGGGAAATGAATGTCCGCAAGAGGCGCTGCATTGAGAAATGATGCGAAGCAACTGGGACGCCACAGAACGAGGTCCCTTTTTGCTCCATTCCCCAAAATGTGAAACGTTCGTGTTTTTTTCTCACTGGCGGATAAAAACATGCTCTGTTGCTCGTTTTCTCGTTCATTTGAGAGAAAGTAGAATTTATTGCATAAGGTGTGATAAAAACTATTTTTGCCTGACGTATAGCTATACATGCACATACATGATACACACATATACATAAATGTATACTTTTAAATAGTAATACATACAGTTATTTTTTAATGAAGAATATGTATTTGTGCCTGACGAAAATAATTAATTTTCGTTAGAAGCTTGTATTGAAATGCAAACTTTTTTAACACGCAGTCGCAGTATTGCATTCAGAGAGCTCGTACAAGTGGGCTTGCAGACATGTCTGGAAATCGAAAAAAAATTATCATTCGTCAATGATAAGGTTTCTTGAGATCTAACAAAATTATCTACTGGCATCTGAAGTTTGATGGTATTTTACATGTCAACTAATGTCAACTTCGTCTCTAATCGAAGTACCTGAAGAGCAACAAGAGTGACATACTCTCTAAGGTGAAGCTTGACCTTCAAATTCTCTCGAGGTTGGCTAGTTCCAACGAACAGACGTTTGCCGCATGCCGCTCAAGTGACAGATAATTGCGGTGGCTGCGACTGTTGCAGAAGAGAACGCTGGATCCTTGTCCACCTACTGCGATCAGAATGTTAATGTCAAGGATGTTATTCTGCTACCGGGAACGTACTGTATGTCTGTCCGTTTGTACGTTAAGCTCGATACGCAGATTGATTTTTTTACCTTACATAATATCCGCCGCAGCCTCCCAAGACGTTGCTGTTTCTGTTCTAAAAAGAAAACGATCGAACGGCTTCTTCAAACTTTTCATTCACTCCAAATTTGAAGATTTATTCGAAACATTTTGCTGATGACACTGGCTACGCCTGAGGACCAGACGGCTTAACATTTGTGCAGTTTGGTTGATACATAAATAGCTTTCTTTGCAAGGATACGACGAAGCATTCTAATATTTCGAAGCGTGAACGTCGAGCAAATGACTGTCGTGTGAATCGGGCTTAACTCTTTCAGTATTACGTCATGGAATTTTCAACTTGCAAGACGCTCTGAGTTTGCATCGAAGGAGCGTCGACGATAGCTATGCTTTTCTAGCGGTTAAAAAAAGGCAGTTGATTTTAAGATGAAGACTAAATATTTTTTCATGGGAATCTTATCTGACTTTCACTGTTTTCCACATCTAGGAAATTATTCTGCGTGTGGGTCTATTCGGTATCCATTCAGTCGTCGGCACATATCGCTTTCAGTGTTAGATGGAGGCACGTATTTGCACGCTTCGTTGATTTCGTTGCTATGTTATGGGTCCAGTTGTAGATCACGGATGACACTCTATGGTATGTCCACCAGTCTCAGCTATATACCTGAAAATGTCCTAGCAACTGATGCCAGTCTCTGCTTGTAGGAACTATGTCCTATCAATTAAAATTTGCCAGCTAACTTTATGATTCTTGCAGAAACCTGCAGCCCACAGCATAGCACAAAGTGAAACCAAAATACGCCGACATGCGCTGAGTCTTCAGCCCAGAACAGACACTGGCCAAAGAGCACGGAGTGTGGAGACACACGACACTGTCGCCTCGACATCATCGCTTTCGCTTCGATGTGTCTTGCTGTAGCTCTTCATTATAACGCGGTTCGAGACCGGCTATCATTGCAGCTCATCCTAACTTGGCGAAAGCCGGCTCTATATATAGAGTGAAAACTAGGGGTCCTTACAGCATGTGTGTGTGTGTGTGTGTGTGTATCCGCGTCCAGAGTCAATCTATCCGTGCGGGGGAAGTACGGTACCCCTCCAGCTACAGTGTGGGGACGTTCAACTGTTCTGTAGGCGCAGCTTAAATTAAGGCGTGCTGGAAATATCCGCACGGACTCTATGTTGCTAATTATTCTTAATGCTTTGTCAAAGGTTATTATGAAATATGTTTTTATTATCATAGATAACACATGATTTTCAGAGAGAGCCGTGTCAACGCGTAAAATTTGCTCCCTCTGCTCTACAGCCCTATACCTTTGTTGAAGGCATTCACGTCTTATGATGAAAATACTGTCAGCGGTTGAGTAGTTCAAACTGCTGCCTCTCTTGTTGTCAAGAAATCGGACGTTCCATTCTCAAGCCATGGAAGAGTCGTAATGCTCGGCAATGTATCATCAATGTTTCTGCCATTCAAAATCCACTCGGGGGAGGGGCGCTAAAGTAACCAGTAATGCCGTCGTTGCGGGGCTGGGGTCATTGTCAAGATTTTTCCAGTTATAACGCCATAGCTCATACAACCTGTGGTTGACTGCACTCGTATCCACCTCTATACCCTAGAGGGGATCTTTCTGCAGCACGAACCAGTGCAAATGGACTTTCTACATAAGTGAGGTGTAGGATCACTGAAACTTTACTTTTGTCTTTGGTGGGCATAGGATAAGCTGTAAGGTTAGGTTCATCAATGCCATGAAAGGAAAATTGCGGAACCACAGGTACCCTTGCATTACTATTTTGGGACATCTTTCTTTTGTATGTAATTTGCTTCCCTCCCTCTCATGCTCTTACTAATGATGCCTTGTTTTGTTCTTCCTCTAACTGCTTCACTCTTGCGCCTTAGTCTAATCTGGAAACACCCTTATGTAAGGGTTCCACATTTACTTCGATATGTTGCAAGTACTGTATTGTTTTTTCCTCTACCTGGATCGTTGTGCATTAAGTATATAGAGAGATTAAACCAGAAATACACTATAACTATGACAAAGACTTGATGATCTATGCTGTTGCTGACTATCGTTGGCTACTGCTGAAATTTTAAATCGCTTTAATCGCTGATGTTAGGATATAACTAATTGCTAACTATACAATTCTGAAAGGTAATTTAGGTTTTGCACTTTAGATGGTATAGCTGATCTGTAATTATATTTTTAGCTCCACTGTTCTAGGTAAATGGGTGATTATTAGTGTAACAGTTGTAATTACCTTTGGCAAAATTGAAAGTTAGGAATCTTTAAAACATTGGGCTAGCCTCCAGAGTTTGTATCACCATACTGTTCACCAAGGAAACAACTTTTTTTAGCACTAGTGCATGTGTAATTGAGGGGCTAATTAGCAAAGTGCAATAACCCCAAAGATTTCGTAGGAGAAATATAGAGGAAGCTTTTGTGACAGTATGAGCTATTTCAATCTTTTTGCGTTACTGCGTACGTGGATTTAGCTTTCCAGTAATGCAATATAAACTAGAGCACTCTGAGAGCGTATACCTCCGCCAAGCCAGGCAGCGGTAGTAAAAAATTCAAATTGGCTCTGAAACCATAAATTTCTTTGTATAAACTCCAAAATCTGATCAATTGTGTCTTTTGATAGTAACAACAGCTTGTGCAATTTTCTTGAAGATCCGTTCATAACTTCTTGAGTTATACTGCTAACAAACGTTATGACAAACATCAGTCAAACATACAAACGAACAAATCGATCTACACCAAAACTTGATCAATAATGTCTTTCAACATAACTAACAACCCTTATAAATTTCATAAAGATGCATTCATTATTTTTTGAGTTATTGTGCTAACAAGTACAAAATAATAAAATTAGAAACTGTGACAAACGAACGAACGCACGAACGAACAAACAAACAAACGGATTATTACCAAATTTGGTCATTTACTCTTTGCTCTATACCTAACAACTCATGTTAATTTAATAAAAATCCATCTAAAACTTTTTGAGTTATGGCATTGAAAAAAATGAGGCAGACAAACAAACGGATGGACATATCTTCACCGAAAGGTAACCATCTGTTCCTCCTAACATACTTAACAATCCTTGTAAATTTCATCTAAATCGGTTCCGAACTTTTTAAGTTATCTTGGTGACAAACAGACAGACAAACAAAGAGACAAACAGACAAATACGACGAAAACATAACCTCCTTGGCGGAGGTAATTATCAGTTTGCTGCACCAGTGGCACGCGCAGATGAAGCAGTGATTTATTGAAGGCCGAATGTTTAATTTCCTCGCTAAGTACAAGCAAAGTTATAAAAGATGACGTTCACAAACACTTATTACGACTTTAAAGTAGATTAAAACGTATTGCTCTACTCAGAAGTTCGTTTTTAAACTAGCCTTTCCCGGGAACGAAAGTTGTAGATTCTCCATGAGGAAAAAACCTGGCTAGAACTTCAGTAAATATGAGCAACTGCCATTAATCAAACCTACGATATGTAACTTTTCATCAAATTTCAATACGGATGGCCGCTGAAGCATCGTTCTTCGTCAACCTAACATTAGGGAAAGCGGTCTACAAACAATGCAGATGCCAACTGCTAGATCTAAATTCAGGCTCTAAGGGCATCAAAAGAAACTGTTGTGGAGCCTTCTTCAAACTACCTTATCTCATATCAAGCACTAAAATAATAGAGAACTATTTGTAGGGTTTTGCTCCGAATGGATTCATGTATAGGCCTAAATGCAAGTGCTCAAACCATCGAAAGATACCAATAAGGCCTCTTCAACCTTTTACATCTTAATTCAAACTTGAAAAAATGACATGCAGTACAATTAACTATTTAGTGCATGCAATATGACGTGATCCGGCGCAGTTCTGTGCAATACTAAGTCGTGCTGTCAATCATTGAAGTGATGCAAAGAGGAAAAAAAGGGTAGAAACGCTTACAAAAACCTCTTACTGACATAATAATTGGAAAAATTTAATCAACTTTGCCGCAGTTTTCGTTGGAAGAATATTTGCTATTATGAGACAGTTGGACACAAAAGATGAAAATGACATAGTCTAAATGCAGCCTCTAAAATAAATGAAATTGCGAAGTTAATTCTCCTTTTACTGGCATATAAAAGTCATTCACTGCAGCACTAAAAAGAATTGATACAGTGCTTTGCTCCTGACTGCCACACAAAAAGTGCGGCACAAATTACACTCCGAAGTTCGTCCGAGTCGTGTCCCCATCGGCTCTGTTGTTTGGAGGCGATTATGCTACACCAGCCCAATAATTTCATAACTTTGACCGCGAGTTTCTCTTTTTTGCTTAGGCCAACGGAAGCCTGTGCCACGAGTGTCATTGTTTACAGCCAAACTAAGGAAGTTTGAGCTTTAGAGTGAACCGCAGTTATGAAAAAAATTGCCCTTGGTGTATGTGTCGCTCTCACGAGTGTATGTTAGGAAACTTTTCCACTTTCAACTTCCACATGAATAACTTTCGTCAGGAAACTCTCCAGTGGAGTGCAGAACAAACGGTGGCGATGAAAGCTACGGTTTTTAAGAGCTGCTCGACTGGAAAACTCTTCGGTGGACGTGGAAACTTTTGTGACAGTGTGGGCTATTTCCAATAGTTAATACTAAACGACAGATGAAATACTGTCGCTGTAAAAATAACTTTTGAAATGTGGGGTCAGTAAGACGACAAGATTACTCGTAAGGGCTCACTGGAGTAAATGAGTTCAATAGTTCTTATCTCATGTAGGAAGAAATACTGCTTAAATATTTGCACAACATGGAAAGTTTCATTTGACTGGACTGATTTCGTTGCAGCTCCAGAACTTTCAGTTTTGGCACTATATATTTCAGCAAAAACCAAAACCTCCGTGTCGCCTTCTCTTTTGAAATTGTGCCATTTCAGTTCATTTTTAGAATCTAATCTAACCTCGGCATGCTGTAAAAAGCACCCAAGGCCGTACATATGTTAGTTACGGTAATATCTGTACTGCAGACATCAATCGCTGCAGCTTCAGATGCTGTCGTCTGTTTTACTGTGGAAGCGCAAGTGCATGTAGTTATTCCTATCGGGGCCACATAAAGTGTCGGTTTCACGTAGGAATAGCATTGTTCAAACCTTCGTTTGTTAAGCTCGCTTGTTCTAGTCACGTTAATGGGCGCAGCGTTTGACTAGACGATGGCCAAGGAAAATTTTATGTTCTTGGTGTGCTGAAAACTGCGTGTATTGGTGTTAGGGTTTCTACTCTTCCATTAGGCTATTAAAGGGTTAAGGGTTGCTGCTTGTCAATTGAAATATTGAAAGGTTTATGGGTTCTTCCCCTAAATAGGAATACTGAAAATTACGGGCAGGCAAGTTCTTAGCAGCGCTTGATGTGATCAGTCAGCATCCAGACTGCGTGCAATTAAGGGAGTACTGACCTTTACCAAATATGGAGAGGATCGGGGGGCAGATCTAACGCTTAAAGCCTTCCGCCACTATCGCCATAGCTCTAGACGATCTGTGGTCGACAGCAGCCGTATGCTCCTCTGGAGCCTCTTGGCCTATTCTTGCAGCATCAACTTGTGCATTTGAGTTTCACAGTTGGGGGCCCGGTTCACTAACTTGGCCTTTTTACCTGTGGGGTATTGCAGGGTTAAGGCTTGCTGCCCTTCAGTTTGGACAGTAAAAAGTTGATTGTCTGCAATTATGCAAGAATGAAAGCGTGAACTGATCACGACCCTCCTTGCACTGATGCACCTCACCAGGGCAGTGAGCTGCAGCCTTTTCTCGATTTGTGTCAGACAAGGAACTGCTTACTGGCCGAGGTCAGCGAGAAGCAGTACAACTAAAGCCAGTCAACTTATTGCGCTTCGAGGCTGTAGATAAAGAAAGCATTTCAAGAAGCGGATTTTGGATCCTGCGTGATACATATGTTTAGTGAACCTGTTGATAGCATTAGCAACAGTCTCGTTGGACACACAAATTTACCGACTTTTTGATTGTGTAAGGCTAACTGAGCAAGAAGGTTGGTTGATCCATTTAATACAGAATCAATATCTGCCGTTAAATTTCTGGGGTTACCGCACTTGTTAAATTAACTCTCCAGTTACGTCGTCACGTGACAACTGCGTCACTTTGGAATTAGACAGCTGACAATAGGCCCATGCCACGGGAGGGGCTGGGGCCCTGGCGTCCGCCCTCTCGAGCTATTGCCTTCATGTCAAGATACAATATATATATTGTGCGCGTTTGATGGATTTGCGCGATCGATCGATCGCGCAAATCCATCAAACACGCACAAGATATATATATATATATATATATATATGTGTGTGTGTGTGTGTCTGGCGGAAAACTACAGCCAGTGAAGTAACTGCATGTCTGACTACGTATTGCTGCAGCATATTGGTAGGGGTTTTGAGACATGCAGTTGGGTTTGGAAATGAAAGGCACTGGAACAAAGCTGCATCAGAACATAGTCGTGGCATCAGTGCGTAGTGTGGTGATAAATCGCTGGTAGCTCACCCGCAAGTATGAAAGGTATCAGGAGTCCGCTATGAATGGAAATACAGTTGCTGCATGCTTATCCTTTCTTTCGTGCATTAGTCTCCTTCGTAGACGTAACACTATATGAAGTGTTACATCTATGTAACGGTTAAGAAAGAAAGGGTTAAGTTATTACGGTACTTTGCGGTAGAGATTTGTTCCATTTGATTATTTTTTTTGCGATAGAATTTAATCCAATTGGCTGTGATTGTAACTTATTCCGGAACTATTATTTCCATGCCGATTATGCCCGAGGGTCTGAAGTTCAATCTCCCGTTACAGGTAATTTGTAGTAGGGCGACTTATTTTCCAAATGTCTCACTGATCTCAGCGCATCTGTTGTGACCCAGTGCTGAACTAGCGATGACTGACAGTGAGCTTGATAATATGAATAGCATATTTGTTTCCATTAATATTACTAGAATATCGAAATAACTTTCTTTTAATTTCATTTTGAAAGCGCGCCATGCTATAAGCCATAGGCCATATGGAGAGAGTAGTTAGGTTCGCCCACCCTATGTTCCTGGGAAGCGCACCCCACAAGTCATACAGTGATCGTCATCTCTGCACCTTCAGTAACCCCGCGCGCCCGTCCCGCGCTGTTTTCCATTTCCTGCTACTATTGACAATCTTTTTGTTGTCGTTGTTGTTGTTCTTTGTTAGCAATTTGCTGTGCCTGTGCACTGTGTGCTGTGGCTCCTCGTTTTTGTCACCAACCAAGGAGCTTCTATAGAGAAGGAGGGAGCCCTGCGGCCCAAATACAGATTCGCCTATGAGTCAACCAGATCTCTTATGGCTGTGAGATCTCATTGGTGGATGTCACGGGGAGCAGTGAGTTTCACGAGGGAGCAGCAGACAAACCGAGAAACTGATATGCGATTGGTGCATACGCCACTGGCTGCAGCCATAAGAGACTCTTTANAGTCCTTGCCTCCCCTAACCTACCCGACATTAAACCCGAATATAGTCCAACTTACCCGAAATTACGGCCTAATACCTACAACATCCACCGATTGCGCAGCGCGATCGATCGATCGATCGCACAAATCCATCAAACGCGCACAATTTATATGTATATATTGCGGAAAACTCCAGCCAGTGAAGTAATTGCATGTCTGACTACGTATTGTTGCAGCATATTGGTAGGCGTTTTGAGGCATGCAGTTAGGATTGGAAATGAAAGGCAATGGAACAAAGCTGTATCAGAACATAGGTAGTCGTGGTATCCGTGCGTAGTGTGGTGATAAATCGCTGGTAGCTCACCCGCAAGTATGAAAGGAATCAGGAGTCCGCTAAGAATGGAAATACAGTTGCTGCATGCTTACTTTTTCTTTCGTGCATTAGTCTCCCTCGTAGACGTAACACTATATGAAGTGTTACATCTATGTAACAGTAAGAAAGAAAGGGTTAAGTTATTACGGTACTCTGCGGTAGAGATTTGTTCCATTTGATTACTTTTTTGCGATAGAATTTAATCCAATTGGCTGTAATGGTAACTTATTCCGGAACTATTATTTCCATGCCGATTATGCCCGAGGGTCTGAAGTCCAATCTCCCGTTACAGGTAATTTGTAGCGGGGCGACTTATTTTCCAAATGTCTCACTGATCTCAGCGCATCTGTTGTGGCCCAGTGCTGAACTCGCGATGACTGACAGTGAGCTTGATAATATGAATAGCATATTTGTTTCCATTGATATTAATAGAATTTCGAAATAACATTCTTTTATTTTCACTTAGAAAGCGCGCCATAGTATAAGCCCTTGGCCATATGGAGAGAGTAGTTAGGTTCGTCCACCCTATGTTCCTGGGAACCGCACCCCCACAAGTCATACAGTGATCGCCATCTTTGCACCTTCAGAAACCCCGCGCGCCCGCCCCCCGCTGTTTTCCATTTCCTGCAACTATTGACAATCTTTTTGTTATTGTTGTTCTTCGTTAGCAATTTGCTGTGCCTGTGCACTGTGTGCTGTGGCTCTTCGTCTTCGTCACCAACCTACATGTCTTTTTTTTTCTCTTTCGCTCTCTCTCTTATAACTCATCGCTCTAACTAATGACGTTAAAATGATCATAAACTAGCTTGTTTTGAACTCGTTCTTGCGATCCTCAACTCGCGCTTGGCTCTACCTTGCCTGCGTTTATCAGTACTAAAGTCCCATAAAATAATATTGCCAAACTTCATCATTATTGTTAGATTCAGTGTGTACCACCAAACGTCATCACTTCCAGTAACTCCATTTAAGCGGTGTCATTTTATAAACAGTATAGTTTCACACAGCTTAAGTTACTATCAGATCATATTTTTGCCATGACTAAAAGTTTGAGTTATTATTATACAGGAAAGCCTACTGCACCCACCGAAATATAGTGCATTAGGACGCAGATACGCAATAGTTATTCAAGGAAGTGGAGAGATTGATCTTCGCGCAAAACACTCCTGCTTCTGTCTCTATATAATAGTGTCATTCATGTGCATCATGGATCTATATCACCACCTACTGGCCCACAGGTATTGATTTTTACAGCAATATTTCTTTTTAGCTACTCTTCAAAACAGTTTCTTTAAGACTGAGCTGATGTGTTCTCTTGTTTTTTCCACGTAAATCCGAGCAAAGCATAAAAGCTTTCAGGTGAGTTTTAGTTTTCTTTTTCTGGCGTATGTTTCTGGTGCTGATTAAAATAATACATAATATTCCATATGGCGTACAACCTGCAACATCAGATCTCTGCTACTTCACATCTGTATACTTTTTCTTCGCTGACCAGAAAAAGCGAGATTAAAATTCCCTGGAACTCTTTTTCCGGCGGTCATTCTCTAAGTCCAAGAGCCTCTAGAAGGTAAAGTTTGACGTTGGACTCCCAAAGGCACACAATCTCTAGCTTCTGCTATTCAATCTCACTAAAGGATTCCATTCGGGCAAATGGAAAGCCGTGTTACAAATTGCTGGGACCTCTAAAACTTTCGCCGAGTAGAATAATAAGAATTCTATGCGTTTTCACAGAACTTAGAAAAACCTTAGCCCCTCTCCGGAATCTTTGGCAGTAAATTTTCGGAGCGATATGCGCTAGGTGCTTCAAAGTGCTACTTTGTTCGTGGTAAGATATTTTACTTTCGGAAGTGAAGTAGCTATTAAACTTTATGTGGATTTAAGGCGGTGACGACATATATAAAGTGGGATGAATTTTAGAGGTAGAAGTTGACTGGTACTTTATTAGCTTCTGGAGTAATTTCTTTGCTTTCTGAAACACAGTCTCAGTGCTATCGGTAAATATTTTTATTGCAAAAAGTCATATGGCTCGTGAAGGCTGCTCAACGATTTTTGTTGAGAGATTAATAACTTTATTGCGAGGTTTTAGGTGACGAATAAAGCAAAATAATATTGCTGGAAGTTCAGGGTCCTACTGATTTCTGGCTATTGGTAGTTTCGCGTGTGCCGTCAAGTTGAAATTGAAATCTCAGCATGCAAAGAGTCGAGAAAATC
Organism: Parhyale hawaiensis; assembly: GCA_001587735.2. Classification (NCBI taxonomy): domain Eukaryota; kingdom Metazoa; phylum Arthropoda; class Malacostraca; order Amphipoda; family Hyalidae; genus Parhyale; species Parhyale hawaiensis. The sequence continues at coordinate 15,254,522 of LQNS02278145.1, forward strand.
TCTCTGGATGTGTAGGGTGGGCCGTCGACCAAATTAGATTAAGCTAGTTTCAAGTAGGTACTCCCGCTATTGCTGCTGGGAGTCGCGACCCAGGGCACCCTGGGTATTACCGTCACCTTAGTCTAGCGTATGGAACACTTTGCTTCCTTCGACATCAATGCTCGTTCTTCCTTTTCCGGCTTCCACTGATCATCTTTCTTTATGTGATTTCCTCGTTCACCATAGCCTAAGTTAGGCCTTCCAGACCTCTCCCTCTCGTACCCACCTTGCTTCCTTCCATTTTCATTCTTGTGCCATTGATGCTGTGTTCTCTTCGCTCTCCTTTCTCCGACTTTCTATATCCATGTGCGTTGATCCTGTTTGGGAAAACCCTCATGTATGGGTTCTACGATTCTCTTGAGACACCTTACCTCCCTTGATTACCTTGATGATACTTCGGACGAGGTCCAGGTGACGTTATGCACGCCACCCATCTCGTACAAAGGTGATGCTGCAGTCCGTGACCATGCAGCGGGGTGGCTAACAGCGAGTTATCCCCTCAGTTCACGCAGCCGCTTACAGCAGGTTTACCTGGCACTTTCAGTAGGGACCGGTATGCGTCCAGTGTGTTTTTAAATTTCGCAGTCTCTGTACCGGTGATATTTCGAGTGTGACGTGGCGTTTTGTTCAATAATTATAATCTTATGTGCCGCTTCCTCTACCTCTCTTGGAGTATATTTGCAGTTACTCATGAGACTTTACAAATTGTTAGACAGGCTGTGATACTTTGCTGCCAGCTATCTTTCTCCTATTGAATTCCTACGGGGAAAATAACCTTTAGAGAGAGGTATCATAGCCTCGCTAACGCCTTACCGGGCGAGTGACCATATATGGTTACTCTTAGAACGTTATTCTTATTAAAGCGTCTGTCAGCAATTCAGTAAAGGAATAAGACAAGGTTAAAATTTTGGATCTCCTGTACAATTCACCCAAAATCTCACCTGTACAATTGTCACCCCAAAAAATTCCACCTGTACAATTTTCACCCTAAAAGTCCCAGCTGGACAATAGTACCCTCAATAAATCCCACCTGTACAATTGTCACCCCAGTATCTTAGGATAGGTTAGGTAAGATTAAGTTAGTTCAGGTTAGGTTAAATTAAGTTAGGTTAAGAAGTTAAATTAGATTAAGAAGTTAAGTTAGATTGAGAAGTTAAGTTAGATTGAGAAGTTTAGTTAGGTTAGGTAGTGTAGCATTAGTTGGATCTTTTCGGTTTCGTAGCATGCAGAGATTCGTTATGAAATTTTGTCGCTGTCAGTAATAACGTTTTTTGTACTGATAACGAATATAACATTTATTTTTGCAGAGAAATTATTTTACGATGACCAAACCTAATGCTTCAGATATGTGGATTTGTTTTAAAAAAAATTTATATGACATCTCCCACTTTTAATAAACTAATCATGTTTTGTTATCATGTCATCTTAATAAAATAGTTCCCAACTATACATGTTTATTTTGCAACTTCCTTTCAGTTCTCTGCAAAACAAATGTTATAATCAGCACTAAAAACTGTAATACTGACGGATGTTGGGCCTAACATAAAAAAAATCCTGCATGCCGCGAAACCGAAAAGATTCGGTTAGGTTGGGTTGGGTTAGGTTAGGTTGGATTGGGTTGGGTTAGGTTGGGTTAGGTTGGATTAGGTTGGGTTAGGTTGGGTTGGGCTAGATAAGGCTAGGTTGGGTTAGATAAGGCTAGGTTAGATAAGGTTATTTTACGTGAGGCTATATTAGCTTAGGTACGGCTGTGTTAGGTTAGGTGTGACGGTGCGAGCTTACCTGGGCACAGATATCATGCAATTCCCTGACGAACCCCTATAAATAGGAGTAGCACCGGGTGGAGGCAGCTCATAACTCCGCCAGGCCTATACCAACACGGTTTTGCGTATATAATCTGTTTACGTATCTCAGTTCTACATACGAAACGCAGCATCATCTGTACATCAGCAGACTCAATAGTGAACCTCATAAGTGTCATTGATTGTCTTCTTATCCCCACTGCATAGAACATAGTCGTCTGGCACCAGAGCCCCAACATCCGTCGAAGAAAAAGAGTTCCACCCAGCTACAGTAAGATAGGTACTAGTAGACTGACTACCTCCGATAACTGCCGTCCTGCCGGAACGGGCTCACATTGGGTAAATATGGGTTAGTTAAGGATAGGTTACTTAAAGCTAGGTTAGGTAAGGCTAGGTTTTGTTGCATTATCTAGGTTAGGTTAATTAGTAATTATAATAGACCCTATGTACAACTGTCACCCCAGTCTTTCCACCAGTACAATTGTCACCCCCAATATTTCCCACCTGTACAGTTGTCACCCCAAACGCTTCTTGGGTGATAATTACCTCCGCCAAAGAGGTTATGTTTTCGTCGTGTTTGTCTGTCTCTGGATTTTTTCTGTCTCTATGTCTGTCTGTCACCAACATAACTCAAAAAGTTCTGAACTGATTTGGACGAAATTTACAGGGATTGTTAGGTATGTTAGGTGGAACAGATGATTAACTTTTGGTGAAAATATGTCCATCTGTTTGTTTGTCAGTCACATTTTTCTCAATGTCATAACTCAAAAAGTCATGGATGGTCTTTTATGAAATTGACATGAAATGTTAGGTATATAACAGAGTAAAACTAAATTTTGGTAATGATCCGTTTGTTCGTTCGTTCATTTGTCACTGTTTTTAAATTTATGCTTGTTAGCACAATAACTTCAAAAATGATGAATGGATCTTTATGAAATTTATAGGGTTTGTTAGTGATGTTAAAAGACAAATGATCAAATTTTGGTGCAGATCGGTTGTTCGTTGGTATCTTTGACTCATGTTTGTCATAACGTTTGTTAGCATATAACTCAAAAAGTTATGAACGGATGTTCAAGAAAATTGCACAAGCTATTATTACTATCAAAAGACACAAATGACTAGATTTTGGAGTTTAGACAAAGAAAATTAGGGTTTCAGAGCCAATTTGAATTTTTTGCTACTGTTGCCTCGCTAATTGGCGGGGGTATGCGCTCTCTGAGTGCTCTAGTTGTACAAGTGATCCAAAATCTTCTTGCTTATATATAGTACGTTGTTTCGTTTCAAAGGTTCATTCTCCTCTCATGTTTCTGCAGGGTAATGAACCCATGTATAGCACGATATCACAACCTGAGTTGCCATTAGTTAAACTAACAAGTAATGAGAACAGAATGTGGCCCGCATAACCATCACGCAATGCTAGTCTTCATTCATGAACCATAGCTAGCCTGGCTTATCAATGTACGAGGAGAGGTTACAATGGTGTGGTTCTTATGTAGTAACAGTTAAACAGTGCAATCATCTCTTCGGCTTATTTTGTGTCTATACCAATCAATGCTCTGACTTTTGCTTGACACTTGTTGCAGCTAATATTGTAGCAGCAGATCTGAATTTCACAAAACTATGCTATTGTTTCAGCACAATGGAAGCTTTTGTGATGAATGGCGAGTGCTCGGTGACTGAAATGAAGGATATCGTCAGATTCATTCGTAAGTCGTCAATTGTGTTGTATAAACTGTTATCTTAGAGCTGAACGTACTGTCAGTCATTTCATTCTTGACCCTAAAAATATGGTGACAACGAACCTGCAGTTTGGCCATTTTTTTTTCCTCAAACTGCGTCAGATTCACTGCGATTGCGTCTTTCCAATGACCGCCAAAAGAAACTATTATATAGTGTTGTACCATCATGATGCAATCTCTAAAATCAATGCACTGCAATGTAACTGGTGTAAAAAGGTCACATGATACTACGGTCTCTCTATGTTGAATGTTACAGACTTAAATATTTAAGTTGTTGCAAGTCTTGTTGGCTGATGGAAAGTGCTAAATAGAGCCCTCAAGCGTATATTGTGGCGGGCCCTTTCCCTCAGATATATGGGCCTCACGAACTCAACGGCTGTCCCGAGTGCCTTCTCCGCAGTTCCTGCAGAGAATGTTTGTTTTTGTAGGTTAGGTAGGCTCCCAATATTTCCCTTTCTGTTCCGCGAGGTGGGCTGCTGATCAAGGTGGCTGACCTATAGTCCGCGCAACTCCTTTACTCCCTCTCTCGAGTGGAGGGCCTCAAGAGGGGTCGTCCTCTCGAGTGTCTTTCTTATGTTCTTTGCGCCTTTTTCTGCCAGTAGTAGCGCACTCGGCCAACTGTGACTTTTTGGCAGGAACGCCGAGATAAAACACGCATATACTGATACGACATAATAAACTGAGTCTCACTGCTTGGATCCCGTCATATAACGTGGGTGCGATAATAAAATAAGGAGACAATGACAAGTCCTACGTAAAGACCATAGCCAGGAATTGCGAGTTTTTGCCCTATAGAAGGTGTTAAAGAAACTATGTTAGAATCTGTTACTTCGTTTCCGAAATCAAGAGTAATAAGCTTGTGTGATATCAGGCTCGCAGTACAAGAATATAAGAACAATATTTCTGATGTTGAGATAACGGTGTGCGTAACTGTGCGCTCCTCACGACTGAAAAGACAAATTTCTCAGATCATCACCGCATATCAATAGTTGGGAAACCGCAAAACCAACAAATAATTATGCAAGAGCTTAAATAAGGCAAACGATCGCAATTTAGCACTGCTCTGAAAGATTGTTAGAATGTCGCCATACCTGTAAATCAGTCAATAATTTACCTGTGGAAAACTTTCTCCATTTTGCACTACGCTCAACGGTAATTGGAGAGCCAATATGCCAAGTACAGCAATGTCTTAGATCTAATCAAAGGCGTTACTGCACTAGTCTTATTAGCCCTTCAATTGTTAGTCTCGAGCGTCACGTATTTAAAATGAGACTTGAGAATGGAAGGCGAGGCAAGACTAGCAATACTATGTGCTGCTGCAAGCTGGTACAGCTGCAAGGCCGTACAGCTGCAAGGCGGTACTGCTGCAAGGCGGTACAGCTGCAAGGCGGTACTGCTGCAAGGCGGTACTGCTGCAAGGTGGTACTGCTGCAAGGTGATACTGCTGCAAGCTGGTACAGCTGCAAGGCGGTACTGCTGCAAGGTGGTACAGGGAAAGATGAAGAACTTGTGAGACAGAAATAATTATCGTACCTGAAGATAGGCGATGTAGTAACAAGATTCGAATAAGTGCGGCTAATGCTGACTAAACGATGAATTGCGAGTGTTCGGAGAGGAGAAACTTAATTGGCTCTCAGTCGCCGCTTAGCTGAATGAATGCTAAGCAGAACCCTGCCAAATGCGCCTCCTAACTGTATAGACACCTAATCTGTGCTCGATGTGTATGATGGTAGGGGCTCGACTGAATAGTTTAAAAGACTGATCTGTTAATCGAGGAATAATAATCGTATCGCAGATTTAGAACGTGATGCAGGAGGTGCCGTAACTGCTTGGCTGACCTGCTCTACGATAGTTGCTCATCTGTGCTAAGCAAGAATGCGGCTCTTGGAGAATGCTATGCCCAAGAAATGCACTAAGTGCAAAGTTAACAAGGGACTGTTTTGACTAAAGAATAAAGCAGGTCACCGTGTGCGACGTATTGCGCGTTTGTGAAAGTATTTTAAGCAATACCTAGAAAGCCCGTGACCCGTTGGGTCGTCATCACGATCGTTTTTGCCTTCGCAAAAATCAGGTGATATTCTGCTGGTCTAAGACCACACGCTATTCGGCCGTCCACTCCTCCCTATACTGGTCACCATCACTAGCTTCTTTGCTTTTCTAATGAATACTCAACACTCGGCCCGTAAGCAAAGGCAATTTATATGTTACGTATTCCAGTTGTATTTTCCGCACCACCTTTGAATTTAACGTGCCCGTTCATTTCAGTAGAGCTCAGGTTTAACTATCGTACCACAGATACAATAGAATTAGATGTTCAACTTTAGAATTTCTTTCTATCTTAAAGTGAAGAAACTGTCTCCAAACAAGACACAAGTAAATAAATCAGTAAAGTTACTGATACTGGCCAGGCGAATAAAACTGCAATTCTTTCCTGCACTCGACGTAGCTATGAAGTGGTCGGTATCCATCTTACGACGCTCCCCAAATATCCGTCTCGATCTGACTCCTGAACGATGACATGGATTGTATGGCGGAGTGTATGGCGGACTCTAAAACTTTCCAGGGCGTACCTCCACCATTAACGCTTCTTCATATCTTAAAGCGACGAAACTGTGTGCAAACAAGACACAAGTAAATAAAGTTCACAGATTTTTGTATAATACTAGATGGCCTGTGAGCCGTTGGGTCAATATCACCATTTTCTTTGCTTCCGTAAAAAGAAAAAAAAACATGTGATATTCAGCTGTTTATAGAGGTCATGCTATTTGACGATCCACTCTTGCATCAATTGCCTGCACGGGCTACCATCACCAGCTTTGTTTCTCTCGCAGAACTATTCCACACTCTTCCTGTCAGCATTTCCAGCCTCACCTTAACATTTAACAAACGTATTTTTGTAGCTGAGATCTGGCGCCCCCACGCCATCATACCCCCTTGTTTATATAGTGTCCATAAGTCTTCAATGCTTGCATGTCTTCCCATCAAAATCGAATTTTTATATTACTTTTAGCTTTAAGACATTCGTCTGATGCTATTCTTTAATCGTCTTAGCTGCTCATACTGGCCACTGGATAAAAATTTTAGAATTTAAATTCTTTAGTTCATTCCACTTAAATATAAAGCAGTATCCAGGTTACAACGCTCCTTAAATGTCCGTCCCGTCCTAAGGCCTGAACAGTGCAATAGATTGTATTGCGAACTTCAAAACTTCCCTCAGAGTCGTAACTCCACCACTGACTCTCGAATTTTTCCGTATCTCGCAGTGAAGAAAGTGTGCAAATAAGTGTTCAAATAAATAAAATTCAGACTCTTATAGTTTAATATTAGACGGCCTGTGACCCATTGGGTCGTCATTGCGATCGTCTTCGCTTTCGCAAAAAAAAAAAAAAAAAAAAAAAAAAAA
>LQNS02278145.1:15266810-15283268 GCA_001587735.2 Parhyale hawaiensis
ATATGCTTTGCGCCTGGTTTCCCAGCCAGTAGCTGCGCAGTTGCGCCAACTGAGATTTTCCTGCAGGACTGCCGAGATAAATTATTCTTACCGGTCTTACAACGACAGAGTCTGCACTGTAGGGATCACTCATTGAATGGATGAAGTGGTAAAACTATGACTATAATAATAATAATGTTAACATCAGTGCAATATCGTATGAAAACATCAATTCAATAGGATGATTTGGAAACGTCGATGTAACAGCTCTTACAAAATCGATGGAATTCCACAAGACCATTAATACAATCTGATCATCAACGACTTGGCAGCAATACCATTAGGAGCATCAATACTACAGAATTGATAACCTTAATACAACACAATAATTCCTTCACTATTATACATTCCCTACGATACCAACGGGCAATACCAACAGTTTCGCCTGCATGAATTTGCAGCTGTTGCTTCAACACCGGCAGAGCGCAGCGACGCTTTCGCTTTCATGAATATTAAGAGACCAGCGCATCTTTCGTTAAACGGTTAAAAGAGCGGCCCCCGCTTTCCAATGGACTGATAAATTGCAGTTCGGTGTGTTTGATATCAACTGAAATACTGTGCACTGAAGGCATAACGGGTGTTATAGGCTACAGTTTCTATTATTTAGTGCAATTCCTTTTATTCAGTCTGTAACTGCTCTTATTCAGACAACAATTTTGTTATTCAGGCTACAATTTCTGTTCATTATGTTACAGTTTGCATTACTCAGGCTGCCATTTGCACCATTTAGGGTACAAATTCTGTTGTTCAGTCTAGAATTTTTTTTTTGTTCATTCTGTAATTCTTTTCCTCAATCTACAACTTATATAATTTAATTTAAGGTTTCTGTTATCGTCTACGATATCTTTTTTCATTTTCATGCGACAAATTCTGTTTTGAACATCCGTATGTTTTTATGCATATGAACTATTCAATATTTCTATATAAATGGAAATATTTTAGGTGTAAAGCTGGAAAGCGCATTAAGATGTGAATTTCGCTGTCGCGACAAGTGCAGCAGAAGCGTAAAATTTCACTTAGAAAAAATCAAGCTAGGTTTCAGAGGAATGTAACGCTCGAAACGTTTATTATCTACTTCAGTACACAAAAAAATCACTTTCCCAGAAAATAATTTCCTATTCAATGGCTATCATTTCCATTCCTCTCGATAAATATCAAATGTTCTGACAGAAAAATTTATTACAGCTTGCGTGAGCAAAAGAAACACTAAATCCAGGGAATCATTCTCTAAATAGTTCCATATAAAAACAATCATCTCACACTCTGCAGCTGTTTCCCCAGTCACAGCTCTGCCAACAACACCGAAAAGGCACCAAAAACACGAGGCCAGTCCCAGCTGGCAATGATTTATACTTGCCAGGAACTAATATTCTTCTTTACGGCTGTTTTTATCCTCATTATTTGTGCGCTCAATGATCGTCCAAGAAATGCCTGTTCATTACTTGTCTCCAGGCCCTGCCGTCCGTCTCAAGTCTTGCGTTGATGTTGCGCTCTCCTCCTTCAGAAGGGACACTTTAGAAAGAGTCTACCTTTTATACAAGAGGCATTGTCATAATGGCGTACTTATGGCAGGTAGGGGAATTACAGCGAGGGTTTCAGTGGTGGGATTGTAAGATGGGGATTTTGTGTAATTCTTACGGGCTGTAGGAGTAGGTGGGGAAATATATCAATAGTGTAAATATAGCATACGGCGTGGCTGCGTTTGCAATGAAATAATATGCAGCGGGTATATTACTGGCAGTTTGTCGTAAATATCCATTTTTCAATAGTATGAATGAAACTGCTAGGATACGAAGGTTGAAGAGTTCAAAAAGACATTTAACTAAAAGTTGCTATGGTAGACGTATTATATATTTCCATTCACCGGTACTCATAAATCTGTTCAGCATGACAGACTACGTATACTACTCAGAAATACCCACAGTATGTTTCCAAACAGAGCTCGCACATTTACCTGGTCCCGCTCACTGCATATGCACCAGGTCCATAGAGAAGATGAACTTGGCCAGTGCAAATGTCAACAGCGAGCCACGTTAACTAAAACTACTGTTGACTCTATCACATGATGTAGACAGCCAACGTTTCAGCAGAATTTTTTTTTATCTAAGAATGTGCAGTAAGCACTAAATTTTTTCACTTTTCTTGATAGACATCGTTGAAAAATTAGCGCACGCTGTTGGAAAATAGTTCACTACTTATTTTGTTATATGTCCATTTTTGCAAGTTTGGATTCGTAGACAAAAAAAAAAGTGCATCATAAACTTCATTTTTTTAGACTTTCCTAAATGAATTATAGCAAACTGGTCACTGGCCCGGAAAGACTGATAGGATATCGCCCCCTCTAGCTCCCCCCACCCCCCACTCTTAGAAAATCAGACGTCAATAACGCTTCTATCGACAATTCGTTGGTCAACCTTATTTGTTTTTTCTTTTATTCTGTAGTAGATGAGAGTAAAATCATCTACGTGCTTCTAAAAAACCATTCCACTAGCGATGTGTTCTTATACACCACCACTTGACCTTTTCCACGTACGGAAAACATGAATATGAAACACCCACCTATAATGCTTGGCTCGTCAATAGGTCGGTGTGCCTCAATAACATTCTATGCCCGGCCGCGTAGCGCCCGCCGCCTAAACTTAGAAAGCCTCCGCACCATCGCACACGTTGCTTCATGCGCAGTTTTATTGACTCAGCAAACTTTTCCAAACAGCGCAGAACAGACCAAAATTCTATGACAGCCGCGTTATTTGTTCTCCAAACACGAAGCAAAGTTTTGACGATAGCGATATTGGCATTCAAAGTACAGAAAAAAAGTTGCATACGGAGCTAGCTGGCAGCGATGCGCATCTTTGTGTCTCGGGTGGGTTTGCATTTAGAGGCTGTTCGAAAATATTCACCGCTGCAAAATTGAACTTGTCCATGAAGCACAAGAGATTTCTCTTTTTTTTTAACTAAACTTGCATTGATCTTTATGGAGCTTAACTGAGGTATTTCTTCAATTGTGTCTATATGTGAATATGCTGGTTATTGATTATTCATATTTCAGCTTCTCATTACCTCCGCCTAGGAGGTTATGTTTTTGTTGAATTTGTCTATTTATCTGTCGGCCTGTTTGTCTGTCCCCAAGATAACTCAAAACGTTATTAACAGACTTCTATGAAATTTACATGAGTTGTTAGGTATATCATTCCAGAGGGTTTGTGCAGGTTGCCTAAGCCACAAGCTATACCTTAGTGACGTCTGTCTTTCGGGCCCACTTTACTTTCTTCCTGATTTCATACTCCTACTGATCTTATTTTGCTCTGTTCTGCCTCTTCTTTTCCGACTTGCTGTTCCCTTGCGAGTCGAACCATCTTTGCGTATGGTTCCACTTTTCTATCAACATACTACATGCCTCTTCCTTTTCCTCTCCTGAATCACCATAGTTGTGTCTAGGGGGGCTCAAAAAACTAATATAATAATAATGTTAGGTATATCGCGAACAGTAAATGACCAACTTCGTGTGACGATCTGCTCTCTCGTTCGTTTGTTTGCTTCTGTGTTTGGTTTTATGTTTGTTAGTTGAATAACCTCAAAAAGTTGCTAACGGATCTTTATGAATTTCAGAGAAATTGTTAGAATTGCTAAAAACTATATATGATCAAATTTTGGTGATAATCGGTTCGTTCATTGTGAGTTTGACTGTTTGACAAAATATTTGTCAGAAGTATTAATCAAAAAGTTATGAACGGATCTTCATGAGATGTGTGAAAATTATTAGAAGTGTTGAAAGACACAAATTACAACATTTTGGTGATGATTAGTTTGTCCATTGGTGTGTTTGACTAGTGTACGTCAAAATGTTAGTCAAAACTTAACTCATGAACTTACGGACTGATCTTCAACAAAATTACAGAACTTTTTATTCACTGTCGGAAGGCACAAATGACAAAATTTTGATGCTGGGAAAGAGGAAGCCTTAGTTTAAGAACCTTTGAAATTTTTGTTGATGTTGCTGAGCTTGGCGGAGGTATGCGCTCTCAGAATGCTCTAGTTCATTGTGCTTTTGTTAATTTATTTTTAATGGTGTACACAATGCCTCATTAACCGAAATTCAGTAACGCGTAATGTACAGTCATTGTATTTGGAGAAAAAGCAAGGAAACGTGAGTGTTGTGTCTCTAATTGACAAGTGTTTCTTATTTTGTTAGCCGTATAGTACTCGTAACATTCCTCTACATATCCATGCAGTTTCTTTTCAGTTAGGTTATGATGAGCCCATAGCTCTCTTGTATAGGCTAATACTATGTTGACGGTTAATGTGTTACTTATCCCAGTTTGGCAATCTGTGATTGAAATAAGCCTGTCATATTGCATCGATTACCAATGTGAGTTAACAAATGTGTATTGTCTCCACCAAGGAGCTTATATTTTTGTCGGAGTTTGCTGTATGTGTTCGTCTGTCACATAGCTAAAAAATTATGGACGAATCTTGATGAAATTTACAGCGAATGTTCGGTATAACACATGAAAAACTTTTGGTTAAAATCTGTTCAACCGTTTGTTTGTCCATCTGTTATTTCTTGGTAACGAAACTCAAACAGTTATGAACGAATTTTCATTAAATTTACTAGCATTTTTGGGAATATTACGATAGACAACTGGTGAAACTTTTGTGATGATCTGTCAGTCCGTTTGTGTGTTTCACATTTATGTCTTAGTGTTTGTCAGACCGTAACTTCAGAAAGCATTTAGGGATATTCATGAAATTTCCAGAAATTATTAGAAATGTATAATGCACCTATGACCAATTTTCTTGATGAACTGACGTTCAGTAGGTGTGTTTACCTATTGGTTTTTGTTGGTGTTTTTTAGGACGTAAGTCAGAAAGTTATGGTCCAATCTTCAATTATGTTAGAGAAGCTGTTATTAATGTCAAGAGGCACAAATGACCGAATTTTGGAGACGTAAAACTGAAAAAATCTAAGTTTTAGGACCAGTGTAAATTTTTCGTTAACATTGTCTTGTTTAGAGAAGGAATATGTATACACTCTCAGAATGCTCCTCTGACTATTGCTATTATTATCTGCTAATCAACTGACCCTGTGTATAGTTTTAGAGTTTATTTACCTTGCTGGTTCTTGCTAAAAAAATGTCTCAGTTAAACCAAAGTTTCATTCTGCTCGTCAGGAGCCTTGTTAATAAATTGCGGAAAATGAAATAACAAATATAAAGCAGAAAAATAATAAACCAATAATTCTAATAGCCTCTTGGCGTGTAGGAACATTTCTTTGCTACAGACTCAGTATATAATTTCGCATTGAAATTCCAATATTTTGAGTATAGCATACCGGCACCGCATATCGTAGTGGCTGTGTTCGGACTTTCATTCACGTTGAAAGCTTCAACTAAGTTCACCGGGCTATGCCCCCATAGAGTCTGCAAATTTATGATGTGTTTCCCTATCAAAGTGGATCGGTGCGCCCTCACGTCTGTTTACAGTTATCAAGTAAATAACTTTTATATCCATTGCCATTTAGTTTTTACAAATTGACTTAAAAATATCTTTCAAGTAGATAAGTCAAGAATTGAATATGAGAACTGATCAGCTTTTTTATTGAAACGTTATTATCGTGTCTGCAACATAACATAGACGTTTCATTCATCAAGATCAGTCTAAAGATGCCGAAAAACAAAGATTGAAAAATATCATGGATAAGCTCGTGCAGCAGTGAATTGAAAAAAAAAAACCGTGCTACAATTTGCAGAGGGTAGGTGGATTGACTACTATTACCACCGCCTAGGAGGTTATGTTTTCGTCGGCTTTGTCTGTCTATGTGTCTTTCTGTCTGTCAACAGAATAACTCAAAAAGTTATCAACGGATTTTGACAAAATTTACAGGGATTGTTCGGTATGTTAGGAGGAACAGATGATTAACTTTTGGTGAAGATCCGACGGTCTGTTTGTTTGTCTCTCTCATTTTTCTCAATGTCATAACACGAAAAGTTATTGACGGAATTTTGAAATATACATGAGTTGTTAGATGTATTATAAAGTGTAAGTTACCATATTTTTGTAATGATCTGTTTGTTCGTTCGTATGTTTGTTGCTGTGTTTGATTTTATGTTTGGTAGCGCAATAACTCAAAAAGTTTAGAGTAAATCTCCTTGAAACCTACAGGAATTGTTAGTAATGTTAAAAAAAAGACATCAATGATTAAATTCTGGGGCAGATCGACTGATTCGTTTCTATGTTTGAGTTGTGTTTGTCATAATGTTTGTTACGCAATAACTTAAAAAGTTTTCAATGGATCTTTATGAAATTTACAGGAGTTGTTGATAATGTTAACAACAAAAATGATTAAATATTGATGCAGATCGGTTGGTTCGGTTTTAAGTTTGACTTATGTTTGTCATAATGTTTTTAGAGCATAACTCAAACAGTTATGAACGGATCTTCATGAAAATTACAGAAACTGTTGCTACTATCAAAAGGCACAGATGATTAGATCTTGGTGCTGATGCAAAGAAAATCTTGGTTTCAGAGTCAGCTTGAAGTTTTCGTTACCGTTGCCTTGCTCAGCCGAGGTATGCGCTCTCAGAGTACTCTAGTTTATAATAATTGCTTCGAAAGTAGTGCAATGCAAACGTACACTCTTCAAATATCGGTCGTTCGAATAACGAGTCCTAGCAATTTTCCATTTGGTGGTTCGAGTAGTAGAATGTGGATGTCTACTGTGCCCACAAATGTTTCTGCTGAAACACGAGCGATAGAACAGGACTACAAGAGCTGGCGTGACAATGGGCGTTCTCGTAAATTGAAGTTTATGATCCGTGAAACAATTTCAGATCAATTTTATGAGGAGTCACACAGAACTTTATTACAGTCGTGAATGCTTCCTTTTTCGACCACTTGAAAATTCGCTGACTTTTCGCGTTAGGCGAAACAGAGCAGGAGTTTTATATATTGCACTGGATCTCCTGGTTGGTTACCGATAACTATATCCCACATAGATATACTGTGTATTTGTTTTCGTGGAATAAAATAAAAAATACAGCTAAGCGAGTGGTCAAAATTTCACGGTATATTTAGCGCTATATGGAGGAAAATTCTTTCCTTATGAAGAATTCTGTTTAAATATGTAAACAATGTCATCGTGCTTCACTCAATGTTCTTTGCGACTTCTGATAAGCTACTAATCATTATAATTCTTGTCCCAATATTGGGGTGAATTTGATACAATTTGAAACAATTTAACGCAGTTTTCTACGAGTTCATTCTGAACCCATTTTTCTTCTCCGTCTTTTTTTCTTTCGCAAAGAGTGCTTAGATGAAGACATAAATTGTAGATAATTATCAGTGAAATTTTAGAAAGGTTTTTTTTGTCAAGATGAGCCTTCTGCAAGTAGAAATGGACGTACTTTTTTTACCAGGAGGTTTACTGATGATCGCGAAAAGCTAACTTGTGAGTTTAGATTCCTCATTTTAATTATCAAACCGATTGACAACCTGTTCTACAAAAAATACTGTCATTTTAACCCAGTTGTGTCTACTGTACTCATTTGTATCCATTGCCAATAGCCATGCAATGAATATTACAGTCAGACGTTCCCATCTGCACTAATCATAGAGCGCCAGACGATCGATTTATTATTTCTGTATATTAACATGTGTTCCTCCTCAGGGAACACAGGATGGGCCTCAGAGTAAGGTTATGTAGGCTTGCCCATCCTAGGTTACTGAGAGCCGCAAAAAGGCTCCATACTTAAAGGTGTTGTAATTAGGCCTTCGAAACATATATCTTTCCTGCCCGCTGTTCTTCATTTCATTACTATCAGTCCATTAATCGCTTTGTTCGTCTGTTCTCTCTCTTTTCTAGACTAGTTGTTCCCAGGCATCTTGATCCAGTTCGGGAGCACTCTTGGGCTTGAGTTCTACGATTCTATCGACATGTTTTTTTTTTGTCCTTTATTTCTTATCTTTGATCGTCATTGTGGTGAAAATCGTAGCCTCTAGCTCTAATTTATGACCTCCGCCAAGGAGGTTATGTTTTCGTCGTGTTTGTCTGTCTCTCTGTCTGCCACCAAGATAACTCAAAAAGTTATGACGAAATTTACAGGGATTGTTAGGTTTGTTAGGAGGAACAGATGATTAATTTTTGGTGAAGATATGTCCATCCGTTTGTTCGTTTATTTGTTTGTCTGCCTTATTTTTTTCAATGCCATAACACAGAAAGATATGGATGGATTTTTATGAAATTAACATAAACTGTTAAGTATATAACAAGGAGTAAATGATCAAATTTTGGTAATGATCAGTTTGTTCGTTCGTTCGTTCGTTTGTCACTGTTTTTTATTTTATGTTTGTTAGCACAATAACTCAAAAAATAATGAATGGATATTTATGAAATTCATAGGGTTTGTTAATAATGTGCAGATCGCTTTGTTCGTTTGTATGTTTGACTCATATTCGTCATAACGTTTGTTAGCAGTATAACTCAAAAACTTATGAACGGATCTTCAAGAAAATTGCACAAACTGTTATTACTATCAAAAGGCACAAATGATTAGATTTTAGAGTTTATACGAAGAAAATTATGGTTTCAGAGCCAGTTTTAATTTTTTGCTATAGTTGCCTTGCTTAGCGGAGGTATGCGCTCTCAGAGTGCTCTAGTTATAATGATAATATTGACAGTAGTGACCCGCACCGTCATGAAAAAGCCGCAAAAAATAGAACTCCAATAAAGCTCCGTTTTCTTCTGTTATCAACGTTTCAAAGGATTTCTGAGGGGAAACTTCAACATTCTGTCTGTAGGCACCGGACTTATTCCGGTTAATTGGCCTTTACGCCCGCGGTTTTGGCGGCTGTCGTTGCCGTTGTCGTTAATAAAAACCTGTTCTGAGTTATCCTAACCTGTCATAGATCTTAAATGTACCTCGTCTACCCCTATTCTAACCTACCGTATCTGACCTAACCCTAACATACCAAAGAGTCCTGGCCAGCATCGCCGCCGAAAGCGACACCGTTCTAATCTAATACTAAGAATGACCGTCGTGTGTTTATATATGTTTTATATGTTCGGTGTCCTGCTCTTAACGAAATAGATAGGCAGAAATTTGCTTTGGTTTTCTTGTTTTCATCAGTGTCATCATCTGCTTGATGCTTGAAGACTGTGGTCATCCTGCCAATCTTCATTGAAAACTGATAGGCTGAAAATATTCTAGATTGCAGATGATGACACTCGAACAGTATATCTGATTCCAGTCTTTCTTTGACAATGTTGAAGTCCAATAGATGAAAATACACACAGCTTCTCTAAATAATCTCTTGCATCGTGATGTGCACTCTCTTCTGAGGTTTCCTTCAACCAAACTTCAGCTGCCCTTAGCTTACACTGATATTTTTATTTCACTGCATTATTATCGACGCAAATGGTAAGATGTTTTTCAGCAGTCAGCAGGCGCGTAAAGCCCACGATGATTTCTGACGGTAAATTCTTTTGTCCATTTTGGGTTCTTCTTTCAACAGAACAAGTTTTCTCTGGAGCAAAAATTTTCAGAGTGCGAGTTATATGACAACCACGAGTATCTTGGATACAGAGCTCCGTATTTATTTGAAGCATTATCGACTGCGGGCAAAGAAACATTGCTCTCTATAGCGTATCACCGAAAGAAAGCTTGGTGTCGTTCAGCCTTGCATGCTTATCTGTACGGTTCCCTAATTCAAGTTGAGACTTTCATTGCATCTTACGCAAAGCAGTTAATAATAATAATAATAATATGAATACGGGTCATCACCAATTATTCGCTGTCATTATTGACAGCGTTGGCACTCTATAGTGCGTTTATAAGCTAGGATACAATTTTATACGGTGTGGTCAAGTGACCTTTGACTTGTATGAACACGTTGATGCAGCCGAGCTCAGGTTCATGTATAGGTATGGCCCCAAGTTTAAGTTCGGTGAGGTATTACGGATACCAGGGATACCGTCACATTTTCAACCCTGGAATTTTTTCCTGTCTTATTCCCATAGAGCGTGGCAGGAAAAATTGGAATATATTTATAAACCAATGCAAATACTATGGGAATCTACCTGTGTGTATTTATCTGTTATGTATTTCTTTGTTTATCCATTCATAGTCTGTCACGCTTTAAGAAAACAGATAGGCAAAAATTAGGCCAATTAGGAGACTATGGTCATCCTCCCAAGCTTCACTGAAAACTAATAGGCGGAAAAAAATACCTGATTGCAGACGATGGTAATCGTATTTTCATCAGCAAAAGTTGAAATCCAATCGGTGAATACATCTAAAGCTTCTCTTATAGCACTGCCATGGACTCTGATTTTCATTACCTTCTCCAAACCTCGAATCTATATCTGCTCTCAGTTCATGACTTATAAATTCGGTAGATGATCAATAAAGCTCAAGCGAAGTGAAGATGATTTACAGGGCAGTAAACACAAGTCTTTGCAGCTTGCTGTCCTCCTTCGACGGAGCAGTTATGGTTTCCACACAAAAATCTCGATGTACTGCCGGCCTATCATTCGCTAGGTAGAATACGAAGAGGGAAATTTTATTTACTCAGTAATGCTTTGCTGCTTACTAATAAAAGCTCATTTTTTCGCATGTCTTCTGTGGTGGGGAACGAGTGGGTTGCTTAGATGAATTGAGAGACAAAACACTTATCTCTTATGACACTTTTAGTTAATTGTTGTAGCGTATCCTTCAGAAGTATATTTGGAACAAAAGTATGGCGTGTTAAACGAAGACGGGTCTTTACGAATTTCTCCGTCATTTTTGACAGCGCAGGTACTATCGTTAACTCTGCCAAGGAGGTTAACTTTTCGTCTAGTTTGTCTTGTGTGTTTGGTCTGTCTGTATCTTTGTCTGCCTGTCACCGAGATAACTCAAAATGTTATAGTCTTATCTTTACGAAATTTAAAGGGATTGTAATGTATGTTAGGAGGAACAGATGATTAACATTTGGTGAGGATCCGTTCATCCGCTTGTTTGCCTCATCTTCTCAATACCATAAATCAGAAAGTAATGAATGGCTTTTTATAAAATATACGTGAGGTGTTGTGTATATCACGAATACTAAATGGCCAAATTTTTGTGACGATCTGTTCGTTCGTCTTTGTTTTTGATTTGATGCATGTTGTTAGCAAAAGAATTCAAAAAGTTTTTAACGGATCTTTATGAAGTTTACAGGAATTATTAGGAGTGCTAAATGGATGATCAAATTTTGTTGATGAGGGGTTGTTCGTTTGTGTGTTTGACTAATATTTGTCAAGGTGCTTGTCGCAAGTATAGCTGAAAGAGTAATGAACGGATCTTCATGAAATTGTAAGAATTGTTAGAAATATTGAACGACACCAATGCCCAAATTTGGGTGATGATCGGTTTGTCCGGTTTTGTGTTTGACTAAAGTTTGTCAGAACATAACTTATGAACTTACGGACAGATCATCAAAAAAAATTACAGAACCTTTTAATTACTGTCAAATGGCATAAATGACCAGATTTTAGCACTAATAATGAGGAAGTCATAGTTTCAGAATCATTTGGAATTCTTCGTTAACGTTGCCTTGCTTGGCGGAAGTATGGGCTCTCAGGGTGCTGTAACTGCGATAAGTACGGTTCTGAAAAATTCAGCAAGTTTCTTGAAAACAAACGAAAAAAGAAAAAGCTCGACTCAACGTTGATGTCCTTCACACGTCATTTGAATACGTTATTAGAAAAATTTTAACATCCAGGCTTTCATGAAAAAAATAATTCGATTTCTTTTGGTGATTCCCTACTTCAGCATTAGCGATCGTTAATCTACTAATTTCTTGGCTCTCAGAAGAAGACGATCATTACGAAAACTAAAGAGCTCTCCCTAACTCTAGGACTGTAGAACAATATAGATTGACAATAACCGATAGCTAGGAACCATGTTCTTATGCGTAATGATTTGTTTTTAAATACCTATAGCACTAAAAGAGCTGAAACCGGCACACTCCTTTTGAAGTTTGGACAATACAAGCAGATATTGGGATCAATCGATGCTAATTGATGATGCCCATTATAAAGTATTTCATTTGGCAGAACATTATTTCCAAGCTGCCCCTTCATTTGTCTAGTAGTGCTATTAAATGAAGTTAAGATTTTAAATTAATATGATTCGTGGTATTCTTGGTATTTTTAGAAGCATCGAATTTCTGTGGAGTTAGTGATCAATAGTTTGTGAACATGCACATCATTCGTTCAAATAATAATGCATCTCTGATATACTCATCTGGACTGAATTATTGTAGAAATTGACCACTTTTTGTTTAATTAAACCAATAACTATAGTAGTTCTAGAAACGTTAATTTTGTTATGTAAAAGTAGTTATCACGGACGATTAATTAGCTGACAATGCTTTAAATAGTTGATATAATTTAGTTTATTGGTAGGAGGGGAATTCAAAAAGTTTGCGGAAAATTTCTCTCGTGACGTCATTACTGAGCCCATAACGTCAAATGCTGTCTCATAAGATAGCTCGTATCTGATCCCCATACATGGCATAAGTCAGGCAATAACAAACTGTGGCAACGTTGACACGAAGTCCCTCATTTTTTCTTAATAAAACAAACTACTATGAAGCATTAGTCTCAAATCCGCTGTCTAAGCAATGGTCTAGAATTCGTTTTCATTTTCATTGGAAATCAACGTAATTACCACTCACAACACAGAAAGTCGTAGAAAGCTTTGATACTAACGAACTTTCTCGGACTTCGTTGCCAAACGCTTCATGGTGATGCTCAAATGAGTATTGCTCATTTACCCATCCAAGTGCATCAACTTACAGCACAATTGGTAGAATGAATCCGCGGAGAATAGTACTTCACTAGGCCGAGCAATTCATTTGCACGAACGCAAGAAAACTTGAATTTATTTTAAATACTTTCAGAAATGCCTTGAACTTTTTAAATTCCCCTCGAATGCCTATATATGCTGAAGTTATATTGTAGAAAAAAAAATCTACGAATCGTAATGCTGTAGTGTAAGTATATTAGGCCCTGTACATATAAATGAATAGTATAATACGTGTAGTCAGCGGAAAATTACTTTTATATCTATTGCCGTATTTTCCCTCGTTTGGCCAGAAGATCAGCAAACCGTAGCCTTATATTGAAGCGCTGCTACGCGTAGTTCACCTCAACTCCTGGGACTTCAACTGCCGTAAATTAAACAGTCAAATCGATACGCTGTCTTTCAGAAATCCTAGCACTTTGGTTTTGAGGTTTCGGATCCGGGCGTTTGCTTTCAAGTGATCTGCAATCGTAGTGATAAAGCATCAGATTTGTACCTCCATGGATCTCTCAATACAGCTCAGAATAGAGGCTTGAATTATGCATGGAGACTTCTCTATTGACAGTCGAAACAGGCCATTCAAGACCATTAGGGAAGGCTTTCCGACCCTCTATGCTTTTATCAGAGTCTGTCTGTCGATTGGAACCAAGAAAATAAATTTATGCAAGAGTTGGGACTTCCGTGATGATTTTCTCCGCAATTGCAGTGCATTGAAATTGAACTGATTGTGTGATATGAGAGGGAAAATGAATGACTCGAGGGATCTGAAGTCATAAAGTCGGACGACAGTTTTCCATAAACGACTCTGTAGTATTCGTCTCGAGAACCAAATTGTGATAGAATTAGTGAACGCCTAATTTTCAAGCACTGATTGACAAGTGGGTGCTGATGACGTTAGTCAAACCGGATTACTGTTAGTAACCCAAATTAATGTCCACGAACATGGTTTGAATGAATACATACGGAATGAAACACTTTGGAGCTGAAACCCTTGGGTTCTACCCCACTCTCCTCATCTCAAGTTAACTTTATCCATTAATACCTTCTGATGTCTCTCTTCCAACACGGATCTTGCAATCAAGCGCAATCTCACATGTAATGTACTATTTTACAAGGTTGCCTAAGTTGGTAAACAGCCGATTGCATAGCAAATGTACTTTATGGATCTACATTGCCTTACGAATGTTGACTACAATTATTCATTGTACATGCATTTTGCGCAGGAATGCTGAATGTGAGGTCGCGATTTATTTTATTTATTAACACGATTAAGGTCAAATGTACCACTGATGTACGTGCAAAGATTACTGTTGTCTTTTAATGTTGACAATGCCCGCGGACAGAAATTTGATTAGGTTACCTAACGTCATTTAGTGTCTTAGCGTCCCATTTGTAGTCATTACTTTCAGATGGGCTTATTCTCTATTGATAGCTTGTTTTAATCTGTATTTCTGTGTATGGTGAAAGAAAATAAATAAAGGTGTAAGGGTGTAATAGAGACAGTTTTGAGTTCATTTGCTGATCTCGCTGTCTTTCTCTCCATTTTTATTGCGCTAGAAATATTCACTTGTATGTATCGTCATTATATTCAATCAATTTGTATTTCAGATACGATCCTAAGGTGTTGGGATTTTTTGCTATTTAAATAATTAATATTTACATTTTTGGCCTTTTTTGACAGTACTGGAGGTGACGGAAATCCTTGGCTGTAATGTAGAATACAGAGCTCGCCTCATGCCATCAATTTCAACTTAAAATTAACGCAGTGCGAGGGTCTGCCGTATGTTCCCAAGCAAAAATGACGAAGTGGTGTTAATGTTTACCACTCTAATTATACTGTATATTCAACCAATAACGTGAAGGTAAAAACACGATGAAAATATATATCTTAGAGAGACTCGCGTCGTATACTTATATGCACAGAAATATATAATTGCCTACGGCAGTTTTGGCCAGTTTTCCTTACCTTCGGTCCCATAACGCCAAAAGTTTTGTATCACACCAAAACTTCATGCACTTTAGCTCAAGGAACACGAACCATGGGGCGCAGAATTACCCTAACATTTATGGCCCAGAAAAGACCGAGCTGGAAGTTTACACAGCGGAAACGTTTGATCTTGCAGCGATGATCGATTGTCAATAGAAGCTTGGAGGTGGAGAATGGCATCGAACTATCGAAGTGAGGCTCATCCAGACCGCTTGCTTGTAAACCTCGGATATCCAAGAGACCCTTTTGAGTCGCAGTAAATTTGTACAGTTGGGATGTAGGGCGCTGAACGGAATAGCAATGTTGCGCCGATGACGGAGGTTGAAACTGCTAGGGGTGGAGAAAGAAATCTTTGTGGTACGTACTGTTTTGTTGAGATCAGTGCTGGTCGCGTGGTAGTTTTGACGCGGAGATTGTGAGTCGGTAACGCAGTTTTAAGTGGGTACAGAGAAGATGCTAATGAAATTTTAACGTGGGTAGAATTAATCGAAGTACTGCGGTGCTTCAGTGGCATTATTATCGTTCCTTCGTGATCACACTTGTGAGTAAAATTTGAATGTGTCAGATTCGTTGCGCGTGTGTGCCAAGACCGAAGGTCCCTCGAATATTGCGCTGCATGTGTTATTAGCTACATGTTATTTGTTTGATGTCTGTCCAAGCAATATGCCGGTCCATTCTCTGTTAATTTTTGTGTGGTTTGCCTCCCAGAGGTCGTAGGATGGGTCATATACACCAGACTTATACAGTATTAGATTCACCCATCTGCCAGTTAGGAATAGCTTTATCCCTCCGGGGGTACCTTAGCTTAACTAAGCATCGTGACGTCTATCCTTCGTGCTCACTGTGTTGGCTTCCATTTCCATGCTTCTACTGTTATCTGCTCTTCTTCCTCTTCTTTCCCGACCTGCTGCACTTGTGCGCTTTCATCCCTGTGCGAACACGGTCGTGCATGGGTTTCTTGATTTTGTCTATGTACTCTATGTTTGTGCTTTCGACTCATTGAAATACCAAGTCTCATGTCTAAAGGTTTTAAATTATTATTCCATATAGTGTTGCCCTGCCATTTCCCATTACTAAATATGACCTTACAGAATATGAGTACTTATTGGCTATATTACTTTTTAACATAATGAAAAAAAATTCTGACATCACAGTTCTTTGTGTCACTAAACGAATGCATCGTTAATAAATTGTTTCTTTTTTGCAACAATGCATCGTGTATTTTGGTAGATAACTATACTAAATATTTGCATATTAAATTTATTATGCTGTAGAAAATGTATGTCTGTACGTCCCTTCAAATTTTGTTTGCCATGATACAAAATAAGGCAGCCTGCTGTAGCCACTGGACGTCGTTTACTAAAAAACACTTCAGTATTTTCAGCACACAACGTCAAATCTCCAATCTGTTCTCAATTAATAGAAGTATTTGAGCCGGCAGTTATTCATGAATCTGCCAGGCCAATTTAGCGCCATGCAATTTCTATGACGCAGAAATTCGGCTCCGTGTTGTGCATTAGCAGCTTCCATCGGCAGCGCCACTCTGGGGACCCGAAATCGTTTCCAATCAATTTATAATTGAGCCAGGATGAAAATTCCAGTTTTATA
>LQNS02278145.1:15283302-15296487 GCA_001587735.2 Parhyale hawaiensis
AATTTAGCGCCATGCAATTTCTATGACGCAGAAATTCGGCTCCGTGTTGTGCATTAGCAGCTTCCATCGGCAGCGCCACTCTGGGGACCCGAAATCGTTTCCAATCAATTTATAATTGAGCCAGGATGAAAATTCCAGTTTTATAAGCGTGAGAAGTAATGTGTATGTAATGGCCTGCAAGTGCCCCAGTCTTCCTTTTTTTTGTGATAAAAATGAAAGCGTTGGAGATGGTTACTGATCACGTAACATATAAATAAATAGAGCTTTAAATAAACTGTAGCTTTGTGTACCATGATTTTACCAGAGCTACGGAGGATAAAATCAGGTCAATAGATTTGAGAAGAGTTTCTTGGGTACTGTAAAGATTTTCCTACGATGTATTTTTGTGTTCTGGCTGGAGAATGGTAAACCTCGGCCGTATTGGCAAGATTTAAGTTGAGAAACCATGCAGACGCGCCTAGGTTTGTAAGTAGCAGATGCACGACATCGACCGTGACCATTGAAGGCCGCTGATTAAACTGGCCCGGTGGCACTATCGTCGTTCACGACGATTTTGCGTTCAAGTAAGCTTTCCTGCGCGCGCCACCACTAAAAAAAACACAACCTAGGCTAACCAAACCTAGCCTAACCTACCCTTACCTAACCTAACCTGACCTCCTTACCTAACTTTCTAACCTAACCTAACCTAACCTAACCTTACCTATTCTAACCTATTCTAACTTAACCCAGCTTAACCCAACCTAACCTTGCTAACCTTACCTAACGTTACCTAACCTTACCTAACCCAACCTAACTTAATCAGCGATACAGCGAGCAGTGCGGCGCACAAACTTGAACGTCGCTCACTCGCACACGATCTGCGTACACAAACACGCACAAAAATCGTCTCGAACGACGATAGCGCGGCTCGGTGCAGTGGACAGAAACTATCACGTATGGGTACTTTTGCACAGTACGTTTTCTGGTGAAGGTACGTTTTTGAGTATAAAATTCGATTTAGATTTTAGAAATGGTGTAACTTGAATGTCTTTTTGTAAAATTTTCTCCCAACTCCTTAATAGAATATTCTTTTTGAATAGCATAGCTGATATTACAATCATTTTTTATTTAAGTGAATATATAAAAATTTACATGTTGAAAAATTGAAACGACTTCAATGAGCAAAGCTAGCCAGACCTCCGGCAGAAAGACCGGGTCTAGTAAAATGATGACCACGAGATACTTATTTGGGGTTAGTGTATTATTGTCAACGCCAGAGTTAGATGTTGTCTTGTTCGGGGCATTGCCAAGACCTCTTGAAATACAGGCTACGGTCTCTACGTCACCAAATGGTCCGACCAATCGGTACAGTCCAGGGCAAGCTATTAAACGCAGCCTGTTATTTTTGGTACGTATTCCGCCTATCTAGGTTAAAAAGCTAAACCTATCATAATTTCTAGCCTTTAAGTGGTTGAAACGTAATTTTCTATCCAGATATGTCCGATGTATGCAGAGCAGGCATAAAAAATGACAGGTTACGTCTAATAATGTCTCTAGGGACTGTACGTGATCGGTCCATTTTCAAGAGGCAGACCCGGGCCTGTACTTCGAGGCCTTGGTATTGCATGCCGCTCAGCGACGGACTATGCAATACTACCGTACATATGATTGCCGAAGGGAAGTGAAATCGTGAAGTGAAATTTAATGACTATAAACGTTAGGTGTACATAGTGTATATAGTAGGTATTGGCTTCTGAATACTAAATGACTAATATTATTGAGAGGTTCTGCGGGTGACGCTGTTTAAAAGAGTTGTACTGATGCGTTGCTTAGAGCACGTCGTAAACAAAATTTGAAATTAATTTTGCTGCAAACCAATCTTGTTGCACTGCTTCATTAGTTTAACTAGCTAAAGTCTTCATTGTATCAAAAGTACAATAACATTTTCTGTTTGATTTCCCTGAAAAAAAAAAACTATCTGTATGATCATTATTTATAGTACGAACTGTGTTCACCGTAATTATGACAAAATTTTTGTTACGTGTCTCAATGAAAGAGTAGAGACATTGTAAATTTAATAAATGGACATATAAAATTACTCAAAAGAGCTTGAACAATAATCAACAGCTTTTAGTCTGCCTATATCCTCCTTTTTTAAAGGCAGACTGCAATCCACTTCGTAAGCCTCACATGCAGGAAGCACGAAGCACATGTTGCAGAATCAAAACCCAATTTTCACCCTGCTGAGACTTCAAGGTATCAAGCGGATCAAATGGAGCTCTGAACACATTACTCTTCAAGATGGACCACACAGAAAAGTCCAGCGGGTTTAAATCCGGGCTCGTCGAGGCTCATTTTATTTTGCTCAGGACGCTGGAATGTGTGCCCGAATCCAGCGTTGAGTCATTTTGCAGTCATGCGTTGGAGGAGAGTCTTGTTGAAGGGTCCAAGGTTCACCACCAAAGTGACCACGTGCCCAGGGAGGCAGCTCTATTGCCAGTCTGTCGGAAATACAACGCTAACTGTTAAGTTTAACCCCTGGAGAAACAAAAAAGAAAAGAGCTCCTCCAGTGGCAGTGATTACAGCCCAGAGCATTAGAGACAGTGCATTCTGACCATACCATTCTGATTCATTCCCCTGATCTATTTCTGGCCCTCAACTATACAATCCTAAAATTCAAAATTTGTTGAATATCGATGTATTTATATCAGTGAAAATCAGAATGAGCAGCATGCTATTTTCCAAGGGTTTGAGGATGTGTCGATTTTATCAAGTCTCATACGTTCATCAGTTGTCGAAAGTGCTTGTCTTTTCTGAGTTTTGTAATGATATACATTGAGATCTTCATGGTCGACGCACAGAAATCTGACTAACTCTTGCTTTTGTGGCTAATGTCGTAGGAGAACGGGGCATATTTCTTCTTAATTTTTCTTGCGTGGCTTTAATGAGACGCGTTCAAACTGACTGTTTTCTTCCCTGGCGTGAGCAGTTGCATGTTTTACCTGTTTCCTTAAACTTTTTAGCGACTTTCCAAACTATTTCGCCACGAATATGTTTTTTTTTGCAATGTGCGAATTTTTCTTCTTTTTTTGTTTTTTTAAGGGATGCGATTGTGTTTTATCAACAACCATTACTTGCTTTAATTTTCGTATATTCTTACTTCAGAAATATAGAACAGTCAGGACTAGGTTAAAAATGGAGTAAAAGTTTATGGCTTGGCAGTAAACTAAGATTAAATATGTTAGTTAATTCTTTGTTTGGTTTTCTACTTTATCTCAGTTTTAATTTCTAATTTTTAGTAGAGGAATTATTATTTTATGTAATATCCATCGTGGCTGAATAGATTTTTTGCAAATCCATGTTTATGCTGCTACCTGACAGAAAACAGCATTCGCTCATGAAAGCATAGCGTTTTATATCCCCCCCGGCTTAGTACTTTATTGTGCGTCACTTCATAGTCGCACAATTCTGCACACCTCTTATGCCGGGGCTACATATGCATCTCGCACGAACGACTGGGACCAAATATGGGCAGCTCACTTGTCATTTTGTAATACTAGAGGGCCCAGCCGTCTAAAATGACGGCAAAAATTTTGTGATTGAGCTTTTTATTGTTCCGCTTCCCAATATAGGTTTTGCTGTATAATAGGTCTCATCCCTGCAGGCCTGATCTTCCATTAGTGAAAGGCAAGCTGTACAACCATGAGTTTTGCGGTAGCAAAATATCCCTCCTGCATGAGAAGGAGTGAATATATCAGCTTGGAATTGACCAAGCGTTAGGTTTCACTGCACTAAGAAAAATATAGTTCAATCAAAATAGTTCACTCGATATGCCCGGAGCTCACCGTATTGCGGATACCAACTGATTGTTGAACCTCCAGCGTCCAACTTTGGCTGCGATGTAAATTCAATATAAAAAGGCGTCTGCTCAGTGTGAAGATTCAACTACAACGATATCATTCAGCAATGAAAGCGGGGATCCAGAGGCTGGGATCCAGAGCCCGGGTTCCAGAGGCCGGAGATCCAGAGCTATATTTCTCACCGGTACCCCAAGCGCTGAAATTGTATGGTATCTCAACTTGTTTTTCAGTACAAGAATTTTCCTGTATTAAACTCTTAACTTCGTGACGGGGAGACGGACCAACATTGGAACAAGGGAGCAAGCAAGCAAGCAACCAACAACTGTGTTTTATTATATAGTGGTTTATATTTAATTTAAACTCGGTGGCATAGATACGTTAGTATATATGGGCAACATCCGAACTGCTGATCCGCGCATCACATTCGTATGACTGTACAGCGAGGGCTTCACTTTTCGAGTTGCGTGGATCCACTCGAGGAGAAAACATAGCAGGTGAATGGAAATGACTGCGCGGTCAATTAGAAATATCAGAACTTTCTTCGCTCTCTGGGGTCGCTCGCGAGGTACAGTGAGCTAAGCAGAGGCGCAATAATATTGAAGAATTATTGCCTCACTTTTCCACTGCCACCGACACTGATTGTCGCACGCTCTACATGCATCAAAATGCATGGTTCACATTAGGCGGTCGGCTGCTGCTGCTGCTGCACGCTGCAACGCATTCATCTGACTTTTTATGAGTTTTTTTTTTCATACACCTGACTGCTTGGTAATCAGTTTAGAAGGTAAGCAAATTTAAAACATAAATCACTAGTCTGAACGTGTCAGTATGTTCTTTTTAACAAAATTCGCTGAATACTTCTAGGTTCGACAGGTGACGGAGACTTACATGAACAATACTGAATATTACTAACGCAAATACTTTTTAATGTCCTCTGCAATGTTGTGAATGTATGTTTGAGGGATTTTATTTTACAATAATTGTGATTGCACTGTCAGAAGTGACAGTAAGGAATTTGTGAAGACCCGTTTTCAAATAACATACGCTTGTAACTAATGTGTTTCTGAAGAATACGCGACAACGACTAACTCAAGCTGTCATAAGAGATAGGTGCTCTCTCTTTGAATTCATTTGACCAGCACACTCCTCCTTATCTTAGATGACATGCGGAAGAATATGTGCTTACTTACATGAGCAAGCAGCAAAGCCTCACCAAATTTAATTAAATTCCCCGCACAGTATCCTACCTAATGTATGATACAGCTTTAGTCAAAATAAGTTTAAACTGGTTTATATTTTTATACTAGAGGGCCCAGTCGTAAAAAAATGGCAGGAAAAATTTCGTTATGGAGCTTTTATTGTTCCGGTTCCCAGTATAGGTTTTACTACATTATAGGTCTCATCCCTGCAGGCCTGATCTTCAAATAGTAAAACGCAAGCTGTACAACCATAAGTTTTGCAATAGTAAAATATCCCCCCCCAGCAAGAGAAGGCGTGAATATCAGCATGGAACTGAGCAAACGTTAATCTGTACTAAGAAAATGTAGTTCAGTCAATATAATCCATTGGAAATGCTCAGGGCTCACCGTGTCGTGGATACCAACTGATTCTTCAA
Organism: Parhyale hawaiensis; assembly: GCA_001587735.2. Taxonomy (NCBI): domain Eukaryota; kingdom Metazoa; phylum Arthropoda; class Malacostraca; order Amphipoda; family Hyalidae; genus Parhyale; species Parhyale hawaiensis. Next base: position 15,288,758 of record LQNS02278145.1, read on the forward strand.
CCTCAAGCGTCGAAATATGGCTTCGATGCAAATTCAGTATAGAAATTATAAAAAAGGCATCTGAAGATTGAACTGCAACGATATGATTCAGTTAATGAAAGCATAATCGGAATGGATTTTGCGCGAAGAGAACGAATACTCCCAGACTGAGGAGCGAGTCTGAGCTTCTGTAACTGCTCTAACTGCCGGGGATCTATGGTCTGCGATTCAGAGCCCAGGATAGAGAATTCAGGATCTAGAGTGCGGGATCCAGAGGCCGGAGATCCAGAGCCAGGGCCCTCAAATTTCCAACTACCTTATTCCCATTCATCAGATCGCTACGCCCTTGAATTTATTTCTATCTCATTCCCATAGAGCGCGACGGAGAGACGAACCAACATTAGAGCAAGCAACGGAGCAAGCATGGAAGCTAGAAAGCGACCAACAACTGTGTTTTATTATATGGTGGATTAACTCAGTGGCAGTGGCAAATTCTAGGGCAGCATCTGTATCAGAACGGTTGCTGAAACTTCTCGCTGCATTCTGCGCAACGAGAAGTCAAGGCCGTGTGCTCAATGTAATTGCATACTTTAAACTTGAACGTCTTTCACTGCTGATAGTAAGGGAAAAGTCTGCGGAATTTCCAACATAGATTCAAGTTACACCGCCAACAGAGAGTGAAAATAATATCCATTTAAAAATAATAAAATCTTTTTAAAATGCAAATTCTTAAATATGTTAGTTTTGTGGGATTCATTGCCCGCGTTTCAGTATTTTAATTCGGAAGGATTACTACACTTAGAAACTCGATCTACGTCTTAGTAATCCATTACTGCAGCGACAAGATGCAAGTATTATTTTTTTGCATATGTAGAGCACTCGTCGAGGCTTGCCATCTATAGTGCTTTATATATTAGATGGATAGGGAATAGACGTACAACTGGGACATTATGAAGTAAAATGCAAAGCTGGTCACTGGGGCAGCAACTGTGACGCCTAATAGCCGCCGCCCCACCGGCAAGACAAGCGACATGCAACGCGGCAAATTTGTTGCACGACAAAATGCAACGGAGGGCACAGAACTGCCGCCGCAGCTGGAACACCTCGACACCCGACACCCCTAAAACAGAGAGATCGCGACATACCCGGCTACTCGTAGTGTGAGTCCTGAGGATAATGCTACAACTGAGGACGTTGGTTGCAGCCTAGAGCCAAAGTTGATTACTATAGCCATAGCTCTGTACACGATACATGCAGCTTGCAGTCAAGCTTAGGGTAGAAAGAGATTACTTTAGTACCTAGTTTAATTAATAGGGCGTGTTTGGTTGGCTGGCTTCGACCAAAAAAGCTAATCTGATTAGCTTCAACCGTTAGCATTCAATTTGTCACTGTGGATCAAAAGCTCAACTTTGAAGTTTGAGAAAATTTAAGGCTACTTGGATCAGATTACATTGATCATGGCCATCTCTTGCGGTCAAGTCTATTGTTCACAATCAGTTCCGTTTAGAACGGAGCAGAATCACTTAAATATCAAACTTTCCCTATGTTTCGCATATTTTTTCGCTAGGAGGGTGTCATGAAAGAATAAAATATATAAACATTTCAATACGTAATACAATAAACACCATCGTGAGTTTGTATATTTTATTTAATTTGTATAGTTAGACATATGTATCTTTCGTGTTATGGCTTTAACAAGGAACATAGGCAAAAAAGGGGCCACGTTTGATGTTCTCTTAATAATCTCATGGATTCTGATTGTCACTTTCTTCCACTATCAAAACTTTCGTTGCTCTCATCTCACGAGATCCAAATAGAGTAAATGATCAGTGAAGCAAAGGAGAAGCTATTTTTCAACTTACAATATAGACGCAACTTGAGCGCCAACATTTCGATCTACTGAAGTTGACTCGCTGTGTAATGATATGCGTAGCAGAAATGTAAATTTATAGTAATTTGAGTGCTTGCTAATAGAAACTGATTTTTTTGTTATCTCTTTAGGGAAAAAAGGTTGGTATGTGCTGCTCAGATGAACTGAAACGGGGAACACTCATCTTTTATGATAATATAAGTTGGCCGTTTGTAGTTCATCTTTCGTAATATTTAAGGAGGGCATCACAGCGATTTTGGTCGAAATTATCATTTTTTTTTTTTGCTGAAAAAGAATCCTCAGGTTGTGGGAGAGTGTGCCTCAAATTACTAAGGGGTAACGGGTACTATAACCCCCAAAAGGGGCCTAAAGTGGGGGAGGGGCATGGGGTGCCAACTTGAAACTGACCTTGTGATTACTTATTTATTTGTGGACTAATTGTTCTGAAACTTACACAGTATATGTATCATTGAAAAAGAGACATATTTTGTTCCAACAACGTTTATAACTTAGGCCTTAGTTTTTTTGAATAATAGGGAATATATAAATATATATATTTTTAGTTTATGCCTATCGTGAAAAATGTGATTCTTCCACATAAAAATAAATAGAAATCAATGAATTTTCCTACTAGGGAAATACTAAGACGGTTTTGAAATCATTGAAGCATTGCCTACCAAACTATAGAGCCGGATTTTCCATTTCCGCCCTCATATTTTTTTTTTATCGCGGCTCAAACCGGAAATTTTGTTTTTTATTCGTAAATTTCAATTTTCGATAGAAAATCGCATATCAAAAGAAAACAAAACATAGAATGGAAAATCCGGCTCTTCAGTTTTGTTAGGAATGTATCAAGGATTCCAAAACTGTCAATGTGTTTTTCCTAGCATTAAAACCTATTTAGTTCTATTCTTTTGAAATTTCAAAAATATTTATATGTCTTCCCCATTATCTCGAAAATTACGGCCTAAATGAAAAAAAAAATGTACGTAAAAATGTGTATCTTTTTCAAAAAAATACATATACTGTGCAAATTTCTGAACAATCAGCCGGCAAAAAAAAGTTTAAAAAACAGGGTGACAAAAGTATGATCATAGAAGACGTGTCATCGCCAATATGATTCCTCACCTTTTACGACACGGGCACCCTAGTAAGTATATGGTATAAAAACATACGAGAGTTTTATTACGTTTTCATTGTTAATTTCATCGTTTCACATTCCCTCGGAGTAAATATAGATGAACGCGACATGACATTCTGGTAGCACAGGCGCCAAACTCGCTAAGCGCTGTGTACGTTTGAGACGATTCTGTGTGCGAGCATAACTGTGCGTGCGGGCGGCGTACAAGTTCGCGTGCTGTGCTGCTCGCTGTATCGCAGATTAGGCTAGGAAAGGTTAGGTTAGGTAAGTTTGGTAAGGTAAAGTTATGTTAGGTTTGGTAGTGTTTATTGTAGAGCTTCTCGTGGCTTTGGCGCGGCAAGAAAGCTTACTTGAACACACGCACCGTGATGAACGTACACAGAATGACGAGTTTGGCGCCAGTGCATCCCTGCAGTAGGGCGCAAATTTTCGTGGGGCTTATTGGAGTGAGTGCGGTCGCTGAGCTCTGCCCTCGTAGTAAGTGTAAGCATAGCAATTAGGGATATACCCTACATCAGCCGTTTCTTCCTGTACACGCTTTCTGGCGGAATACGCTGACTTAGTGTATTACTTACGTGCCGACCGTGGAGTAAAAAAAAAAAAAAATTATGTCTATCAATACTTATGGGCAGCTTGTGCAAAAAAAGTGGCTTACTGTTGTAGTATTGGTTACTTATATCACCTCCATTTAAATTTACTCCGAGCGTCTTCCTATGAAGTCAAAAGTAAGTGGCTAAGAATCGCTATTTGGTAAATACCTCCTGAACCCAATATGCGAGGTAAGAGGTGGACTTAGAAGGTCCGAACTAGATGCAACAGTGAAAAAGTAATTTCTGGTGAGGCCGTTCACATAAACTCTTTAGTATCTTTTCTACGACCGAAACAGAGGTGCTTAGAGCTCGCTGTTTCTTTGTAGCCATAACACAATGAATACCGGCGAACTACCTAAATGAGGACGAAGTAAAAGGCAATTTTTTGCGTCTTTTTTTTTCCTTCGCCAGAGGCACTAAGTAAAGAGTACGTTATGAATACGATGAGTACATCACGAGTCTGTTCTGTGTATTTGCAGTATTACTATATTTCTTACTTTTCGTAGGTTTTACATTTCAATATTCACAAAAGCATTTTGACTGTTGAGATTTAATTTTTTTGTGGTAAGTACAATGATGCCCATGTGTTACGGAAGTAACGTTAGCCGTACACACTACGTTTAACATTTATAATTTGAAGTGCAAGTTGCTGATATGATGAGTGTAATCAATGCATTATCTAATCACTACTACGTAAAGGCATAAGTAGTGAGAGCCATCAGTTCCAATTATTCATTGCCATCAGTCCAAGACACTACTGTAGAAAATACTTCTAACAGACAAGGGTTGCGTTCCAGACGCGGCTTGTCTACTGAGAGGTTTTGTCTCTTACAAGAACAGCATCTTTCTGCAATGATGAAGGGGATACTGCAAATATTTCAAGTTTCCATTACAAAAAGCGCACCCATAATTATGAAACTTTGGCAACCGAGTGTTTAATGTGTGTAGTATAATTATCGAATTATTATTATTTTTATCGAAACCATTTAGATTTTTTCTTCATGTTTTTGAAACAAGATATTTTTATTTTCTCTTTGTTCTTTCTAGTCGCAAGAAACGGTATGTACAGACAAGGTAGAATATTTTGCACTATCATACTCTAGTCAGAGTCCGTCATACCCTCACTGTATGTATCGTCAATGGATACTTTCCTGTCAATCCACATATTGTTTTTCAGAGTTACTTATAGACTTTGTTGTTGCATCATCTTTTTTTCGAGGCATCGTCAAATGTCGGCGAAGGCAAACAAAGTAAAAAGTAGAGCACTCTGAGAGCGCACGCCTCCGCCATGCGAGGCAACGGTTGAAAACAATTCAAATTGGCTTTGAAACTATAATTTTCTTTGTATCAACTCCAAAATCTAATCATTTCCTTTTGATAGTAATAACAGCTTGTGCACTTTTCTTGAAGATTCGTTCAAAACGTTTGGAGTTATGTTGCTAACAAACGTTATGACAAACATGAGTCAAACATACAAACGAATAAACATATCTGCACCCCACTTCAAGCATTTATGTCTTCTAACACTACTAACAACCCCTATCAATTGCATGGAGATCCATTCATATTTTTTGAGTTATTGTGCTAACAAGCATAAAATTAAAAACAGTGACAAACGAGCGAACGAACAAACGAATCATTACTAAAATATGGCCATATACTCTTTGTTATATACCTAGCAACTCGTGTTAATTTCATAAAAATCCATTCATAACTTTTTGAGTTATGGTATTGAGAAAAATGAGGCAGACAATCGAACAAACAGATGGAGGGATCTTTACCAAAAGTTAATTATCTGTTCTCCTAACATACCTAGTAATTCCTGTAAATTTCATCCAAATCGGTTCATAACTTTTTGAGTTATCTTGGTGACAGACAGACAGACAAACAAACAAAAAAATAGACAGACAGACAAACACAACGAAAACATAACCTCCTTGAAGAAGGTAAAAAAAGCACAGTTCAAATTTAATAACGAGCCTCACTGTCACGTGGAATGGAATATAAGAATAACCGGCGAAATCAATATAATGTATTAAACGGCGGAATGTTGCCAGACCAAACATCGAAAACAACAATCTGAATTGACGTTCCATATTCATCATACAGTAGAAAAAAGAGTATTATAATTTAGTCAATGTAAAAGCTTTATTTCGTTCATCGGGTAGAGTACGGTAGGTTCGGACTTTGATATGGTACTGTTTCCCAGTATTCCGCTTTTTGTCACTAAGACTTCAACAAATATCATACTATGTAAGTTAAGAAGGTTTGTTTATATCCAGAGAAACATTGTTACTAATATCCGTTGCATAATTTTTTCAGATATTTCACCAGACACCAATATTGAATTTTGTTTTTCAGAGATTTGTCGGTGTATGGTCTCAAAAATTTATTTGTTGACTAGTACTTTAGTCGAATAAGAGGTAGGTCTATTAGGAAATTTTACTGTATTTTAATAAAAAATGACGTTGTGTGCCTAAATTAGATTTATATTGAAAGATCATTCCTGTCCGAATGACTTAGTAACAACATAATTGGAGTGGAGTTAATTTCACAGCCTGTGCACTTAATTTCATCGTATGTTTAGCGTCCATTTCTTCATCGCTGCTAAAATATTAACCGCGCTGATAACAGTGACAGAATATAAGTGGCACGTACTCTAATTTTACCCTTGATTTCAAGCACCTGTTTAATGAAGTAATATTCATTATTCAGATTACTTTGCACACCACTGAGCATGCTGACACAACTTGTGTTTCTCAGAAAGCATGTATAAGTACAAATTTAAGTTTTTATATCATGACATATTTTGTTTTCTTTTTAGATTAGCTAGCTGGCACCAGTCGGACCAAGAGGCTCATTCCTAGATAGGAGCCTGGACTTACGCTCCGGCGCTCTATGAGCTATCGCTATGTCAGCATCATTTCAATATCTGAGAAAGAAAGAGGAAGAGAAAAAAAGTCAGCGAAGAAGATGAACACTGACACTTCACATTGTTCGAATGAAACTTCAAAATTTCATTTCAATATGAAGCGATGAAAATCGGAATCCAAGATAACAGAGATGCTCTCAGCCAAATAAAGAGTCAAGTTTAAAGTTTCCTTCTGTTTTATGAAAGAAGAATTTACTTCCAAATAAGCTTTGTGCCTCAAGTTTACTAAATTATTACGCTGCTTTCGAAGCTCAAGGTCGAAATGCTGGGTCTATCATAGCACTTGCTTTGCCATCATCCCCGGCCGGGGCCGTTAGTTTTATGCAACCATGTCAGCCAGAAAGCACTCCTCTTCATCCGCAGATGGTCGGGGCGTCTAAAATAGCGATGTTGCCGTAGAAATGACGTCTGTACAGCTGCGCACCGTTTATTGTCTTATCTCGAGAGTGGCGGTGTAGCTGGTAGTGGGCTATTGGCCTCAAGTTATGGAGGAAATAGATACAGCGCTCGCACATGGGTTCCCTGAAACAGGAGGTTGTAATTGCTTAGCAAACACTGACTGAGCGCCGGCAACCAGACCGTAATTGAGTGGCATCGTCTTCCTTGGCTGCGCTTAAACAGCACGAAACCCTGCGAACTTTGCAGTAATAGGCGGGTGAGCTCCGACATGTTCCTGTGAACGATGAGGCACTGAGAAAAGTTGGAGCTCGATAATAGTGCTTTACTTAAAGCAATTTAAAGACTTCGGAAATAGTGCCTTACTTAAAGCAATTTAAAGACTTCGGGAATAGTATCTTACTTAAAGCAATTTAAAGACTTCGGGAATAGTGTCTTACTTAAAGCAATTTAAAAACTTCGGGAATAGTGCCTTACTAAAAGCAATTTAAAGACTTCGGGAATAGTGCCTTACTTAAAACAATTTAAAGACTTCGGGAATAGTGTCTTACTTAAAGCAATTTAAAAACTTCGGGAATAGTGTCTTACTTAAAGCAATTTAAAGACTTCGGAAATAGTGCCTTACTAAAAGCAATTTAAAGACTTCGGGAATAGTGCCTTACTTAAAGCAATTTAAAGGCTTCGGGAATAGTGTCTTACTTAAAGCAATTTAAAGACTTCGGAAATAGTGCCTTACTTAAAGCAATTTAAAGACTTCGGGAATAGTGTCTTACTTAAAGCAATTTAAAGACTTCGGGACTAGTGTCTTACTTAAAGCAATTT
>LQNS02278145.1:15314120-15350939 GCA_001587735.2 Parhyale hawaiensis
AAGACAATATACAGATGAAAGAGCTTTGTAGAAAGCTAGTTTGACAATAATAAAGTGTCAAAAAACATTTCATCAACCATCTTTGAACTTTGAAACGGCAAGATATTGCCATGGAACATTTTTGTACCGACTGTCAAATCCCACCTGGTCTTTCAGAATAAACAGATGCTCACCTACACTTATGAATATTTCTGATTTTCCGAATTACAGTAAGTACTACCGAGTATAATTTTCACTTGTGCACAGTTATTATATTAAACTAGTGGACCCGTGCGTGAAAAAATTCATGCAATAATCGATATTTTTGCCTAATGCCTAAAGGCCGGTGCGGAATCTTCTCTGACTTACTTCTTTATTTTCTTCATTTATCCTTTGTCGTGCTCTCACCCCTAGGTCTTCTATATCGATAGGCAGATATGAAATCTTGATTGAAACACTCCAAATAAACTTGACTGCAACTCCAGCCAGGTCAGTTTATATGCAATGTAAGCGCTCGGTAGCAATGATATCTTTGACAACGTTTTTCCGACTCAAATATCTGCTTCATTTGAAGCGCTGAAATTTTGGCCTATTAAGAGAAAACGTCTTTGTCAAATAAGAAAGACAGTAAGCTAGAAGAAATAATTGTCTAGTGCCAGTGAAAAACCATCACCTCCAGAGCTCTTCGTTGACAATCTGCCTAATTTATACGTCGTGATCTGAGAGATAAAAGTTATAAAATCCGACTCCCGAAGCGACATACATATTATTCCGATTTCAAGAAGTATTTCAAGCAAGGAGAGCCTTCAGATAAAGGGATAAGATTCAGCCTTCATCATCTTCTGCAACCTGGTCATCGATTTCTATGTATCATTATTACGAAATCTGCAACCCCGCCTATTTTTAGCCTATTTCCTTAGAAGCGGACGCTAAATAAATAAAAACACGAAGCGTTTCATTATATACTAGAGTGCCCCCGCTATCAAGAATGACAGCGAAGAATTTCTGATGACTTTTCTTCTTTGATTATGCTTTCGTTAATACAATTGCTAACTTAAAAGCACATAGAGGTGAGCGTTTACGACTTCACAACTACTGAGCAGCGAAACTTATTTTTTTTTATTTCTGTGACATAGGGAAAAATAATGTTTTCTGCGGGCCGTTCAGCAACACTCAAAGTTAAAACTTCACTTTGGTAGCATGGATACGATAGGGCATCATATTATACGCTCAATGGTTTTTGCTTAGCGAAAGCTGTTTCGTCGACGATTCCATTAAATTTTCAACCATAACTGATGCGATGAAATTGTCTGTTGGAAGAAATTACGAATCTAGATGCAAAGGGTTCTAATGGCAGCTTCAGATACCTTCAGTGCTTCAGATTCAACTTCGGCATTGCAAGAGGTGCATTCAAATATGAGTTCGCCCTATACTTTGCCCTAGATTCGATTTATGGAGAAAGTAATACTCCGACGAATCAGACGCCATGGCAGCTCTAACTAACAGACTCTTTCGGTTTCTTCATTGTTTGAATTTCAACTATCGCTGATTAAGATACATTTGCCATCAACTGCAACCTGGTCTATTTTTACTACATTGATTTCAATGAAGCTTGACAGGATGACCCGTCTCCAACCTGGCCCAAAGATGATTAACGGGAACAAGTTAGCGCACTGCCGAGCGGGCAGCGCTTGCGCGCGGCAGACGTATGAAACGATGACGTCATAAAAACCTAGTACGTTTATCAGCAGCTATTTTTCATTGTTTCTTCATCATTTCATTTGGGCCTCCAGTGTGTCCTACATGTCCTACAAGCATCATAGTTGCACAAAAATATGTATCAAAGCATCTATGAATTATTTTAGCCTTCTGAAGGATAAAATTTTGAAAGAACAGTGGTTAATAGGCTTGTAAAAGAACAGATGAATTCAACCGGCAAATACCAGCATGTATAAGAAGCACTCTTAGAGCCAAGTTCATCGTCTTTAAATCAATAAATCAAGTGAGCTTTATCGAGAATAATCTGGCATTCTAAAAAGGGATTTATGTGAGTGAAAACCGCAATGTTTTCGATTCATTTTCGTCTTCTACCAGTGATCTGCTATCCTTTATAATTTCAAACCGCTGCAACAAAAATTGGCTCAGATGCAAGCGATTGAAGGCCGAGATAGAAGAACTTTTGATTTCCTGGAAGATTGGACGTCTTGGACCATCGTTGTTGAATGAATTAGCAGACATCATCAAGATCTTAGTTTTTATTGACTAAGATGATGATGATGATGATGATGATGTCTGCTAATTCATTCAACAAGAACTTTTGAACAAGATTAGTTGAAGAAACATAAATGACAAATGACTTTCCTTCCGGCAAAGTAATATTAATGTCTATAAAGTCTGTATATAATACGTAGAAGCAATGAAATTGCTCGGTAAAATTAAAAAAAAAAAACATCAGCTGCTATACACTGCGCGCGTTACAGCAGTATAACAGTAGGGTGGCGTCCGACTCGCATTAACTAACTTGCAAGAAAAATACCTAACCGTGTTCCACATATCTAAACTTTCGAAAGGTTTATAAAGCGTTTCAACTGGATTTGAATATATATGTAAAATCCAGTTGAAACGCTTTATAAACCTTTCGAAAACATGGAACCTGGATGTCCGCTATTTCAACAAATACCTAAACTGTCTCACGGAAAATGTTGTTGAAACTGGCGAATGTTAGATCCATAATATTTCCAATGATGCTGTAGATTTTACGATTAGGAGAGGCGGATATGTTAACGACGCGTGTGCGACGGCACAGCTTAGGCCGGCATTTTACCGAAACTCTCCGATCGGGTGCGTGCCTCTACGGAAAAACAACCTAAGTAATAATAAAATTTTATCCTTCAGAGAGCTAAAATAGTTTTTAGATGCTTTGATGTATATTATTCTGCAACTAAAATGAATGTAGGACATGCAGGACACTCTGGAGGCCTAAAAAAAATTATGAAGGAATAATGCAAAATAGCTACTGAGAAACGTTCCAGGTTGTTATGACGTCACAAGCCCATTTCTCACGATGCACTACAGCTTAGCCCAGCCCCCTGGGTTAACCTGTTAGTCTCCTAATCCTTGAACCTAGCGTAATTTTCAACAGTGTGTTTATTAACGCGTGACAGAAAACGATCATAAAAAACAGACAATTACACTGGAACCAAGAACGTCAGAGCTGAATTCTTCCTATCTATGTAGTTTAAGAAAGTGACACGAAACATATAAATATAAAATTAGATACACAAATACATAAACACACAATGGTCATTCTTAGCATTAGATGGCTTATTAAAACCCGAGACAAGTTTATCGAGATATTTCTTGTCTAATCTTATCCTGAGCGTATTTTATTCTATCGATTTTCCTGCCCTGCGGATGGTCTAAGTGCTTACGAAAATAACTCAGAAATTTCCGCCCTTCACACAATCTATTTCCTTGAACATTGCAGAAACTATCCCTTACAGTGAATTCGTTTCGCTTGATTGGTCAAGGGAGTATACTGATATCTTGATATCATCTTGAATGCATCAACGGTCAATTTCGATTTTGCTTAGCAGCATAGGCATTACATCGAGCGTGAAGCAGCATGTGTTATTACATTCAAGTATTTCTTTTTAACTTTTTTAACAGTTATCAGAAAACACCGTGGCACATACAGATGTTATAGCTTCCTTAATTACTATAAACCGCTTTTTAAATTGTATTTCCACCTTTATTGCCAGGCACGTACGTGCTTCCATGATATACAGATTAGGCAGTGTCTTGCCGGAATGAAGTGCACTAGTAGTTATGGTTTTCAGCCATTGCAAGCTATGTATAAAATCTAACCTAATTATGATGGTTGGACGATTAGGATCCACTGGATTAAATATTTTGTAGTGATGTCGTAACTGATAAACGTTCAGATAATACCTACCTGCTGTCGTTTTTCTTTTATTATACACGTGTAAAATTTACGTCATCTGCTGTCGTTTGCTTCATCGTATACGCTATCGTGATAATTTTGCTATATCTTTATTCGCATATCTCATGGAAAATGTAAGACTTTTTTTTAGCTCAGCACTAGCCATATAGCATAGGTGTAGAAAACTCATATGAGAGATATTCTTTTGTCCTATTACTGATAAATATTAACAGGCATGTTACACTTTTGTTTTGTATTCATGCTCTGCATCAATTCTTACTTGGCTGCCTGACGAACAATAATTTCCAGTTAAACGAAGTCGTTCCACTAAAATATGTAAAACAAAATGGATGACTGATGAACTACGAATGTTAATTAAAAAAAAACATACACTTTTTAAGCTTTATCGCAACGGTTGCATAACTAGGCGTAGTTACGCCACATACAGGAATGTCCTGAACTCTGTTTTATGTAGAAGCAAGCAGCTATATTATCATACTTTATTCACTAGCGCAGCGAATGACTCCAAAAAGACCTGGAGTAAGATCAATGATCTACTAAATCGAGAATGTAAGTTAAAGATTGAAAGTGTACTGTAAATGGTAACCCAACGTCTGGACATGAAATGGCAAACGAATTCAATGTACACTTTACATCGGTTGCCACTCGCTTGGCCAATAAATTTCCTGCTGAAATAAGGCCGTATGATATTCNAAGACAATATACAGATGAAAGAGCTTTGTAGAAAGCTAGTTTGACAATAATAAAGTGTCAAAAAACATTTCATCAACCATCTTTGAACTTTGAAACGGCAAGATATTGCCATGGAACATTTTTGTACCGACTGTCAAATCCCACCTGGACTTTCAGAAGAAAAAGATGCTCACCTACACTTATGAATATTTCTGATTTCCCGAATTACAGTAAGTACTACCGAGTACTATTTTCACTTGTGCACAGTTATTATATTAAACTAGTGGACCCGTGCGTGAAAAAAAACTCATTCAATAATCGATATTTTTGCCTAATGCCTAAAGGCCGGTGCGGAATCTTCTCTGACAATTACTTCTTTATTTTTTCATTGATCCTTTGTCGTGTTCTCATCCCTAGGTCTTCTATATCGATAGGCAGATATAAAATCTTGATTGGAAAACTCAAAATAAACTTGACTGCAACTCCAGCCAGGTCAGTTTATATACAATGTAAGCGCTCGGTAGCAATGATATCCTTGACAACGTTTTGCCGACTCAAATATCTGCTTCATTTGAAGCGCTGAAACTTTGGCCTATTAAGAGAAAACGTCTTTGTCAAATAAGACAGACAGTAAGCTAGAAGAAATAATTGTCTACTGGCCGTGAAAAATCATCACCTAAAGAGCGCTTAGTTGACAATCTGCCCAATTTATACGTCGTCATCTGAGAGATAAAAGTTATAAAATCCGACTCCCGCAGCGACATACATATTATTCCGATTTCAAGAAATACTTCAAGCAAGGAGGGTCTTCAGGTAAAGGGATAAGATTCAGCCTTCATCATCTTCTGCAACCTGGTCATCGATTTCTGTGTATCATTATTACAAAATCTGCAACCCCGCCTATTTTTAGCCTATTTCCTTAGAAGCGGACGCTAAATAAATATAAACACGAAGCGTTTCATTATATACTAGAGTGCCCCCGCTAACAAGAATGCCAGCTAAGAATTTCTGATGACATTTCTTCATTGATTATGCTTTCGTTAATACAATTGCTAACGTAAAAGCACATAGACGTGAGCGTTTACGGCTTCACAACTACTGAGCAGCGAAACTTATATTTTTTTTTTTTGTTCCTGTGACATAGGGAAAACTAATGTTTTCTGGGGGCCGTTCAGCAACACTGAAAGTTAATACTTCACTTTGGTAGCATGGATACGATAGGGCATCATATTATACGCTCAATGGTTTTTGCTTAGCGAAAGCTGTTTCGTCGACCATTGCATTAAATTTGGAACAATAACTGATGCGATGAAATTGTCCGTGGGAAGAAATTACAAATCTAGATGCATAAGAGTACTAATGGCAGCTTCAGATACCTTCAGTGCTTCAATTTCAACTTTGGCATTGCAAGAGGTGCATTCTAATATGAGTTCGCCCAAGAGTTCGCCCTACACTTTGCCATAAATTATTACTAGTGCACTAAACGCAACCCTTTTGTTGAATAAGTCATGACAATATATATATGAAAACATCTTACATCCCATCGAAAAATTTCACGATACTTTTACATTCACCAAGCCCACAAAGTCCACAGAGTCCACCAAGTCCACCAAGTTCACAAAGTCCTCAAAGTCCACAAAGTCCATGAACATCACCAAGTCCACATTGTCCACCAGGGGCACAGAAGCACTCAAGTCCACAAAGGCCCGTGACCAGGCCTTCACAGCCGCGGGAATTCCCGGGCACGTATCCTGGATACGGTTTGGCAAAAAAAAATTTAGGTGCATTGGAATTTTTTTCTTTAGTATTAGATAGGGGGAAAATAAGGCTTCGGACAGACGGACGGACAGACGGACGGACGGACTGACAGACAGCTCTCTTATTATAGTATAGATTAACGCGTGACAGAAAACGATCATAAAAAACAGATAATTGCACTTAAACCAAGAACGTCAGAGCTGAATTCTTCCTATCTATGTAGTTAAGAAAGTGACACGAAGCATATAAATATGTTATTAGATACACAAATACATAAACACACGACGGTCATTCTTAGTATTAGATGGCTTATTAAAACCTGAGACATGTATATCGAAATTTTTCTTGTCTAATCTTATCCTGATCGTATTTAATTCTTTCGATTTTCCTGCACTGCGGATGGTCTATGTGCTAACGAAAATAACTCTGAAATTTCCGACCTTCACACAATGTAATTCCTTGAACATTGCAGAAACCATCTCTTACGGTGAAATCGTTTCGCTTGATTGGTCAACGTGGTATACTGATATCTTGATATCATTTTGAATGAATCAACGGTAAATTTCGATTTTGCTTAGCAGCATAGGCATTACATCGAGCGTGAAGCAGCATGTGTCAATACATTCAAGCATTTCTGTTTAACTTTTTTGACAGTTATCAGAAAACACCGTGGCACATACAGATGTCACAGCTTCCTTAATTAATATTAAGAGCTTTTTAAATTGTATTTACACATTCATTGCCAGGCACGTACGTGCTTCCATGATATACAGGGTAGGCAGTGCCTTGCCGGAATGAAATGAACTAGTATTTATGTTTTTCTGCCATTGCAAATTATGTATAAAATCTGACCTAATAATATTAGTTGGACGATTAGGATCCACTGGATTAAATATTTTGTAGTTATGTCGTAACTGATAAATGCTCAGATAATGCGTACCTTCTGTCGTTTTTCTTTTATTGTACAAGTGTAGAATTTATGTCATTTGCTATCGTTTGCTTCAGCGTGTACGTTATTGTGATAATTCTGCTATATCGTTAGTCTCATATCTAATGGAAAATATCAAACATTTTTTAGCTCAGCACTAACCACATAGCATATAGAAAACTCATATGAGAGATATTCTTTTTTCCTATTACTGATAAATATTAACAGGTATGTTACACTTTTGTTTTGTAGTCATGCTCTGCGTTAAATCATTACTTGGCTGCCTAACGAACAATAATGAGAAAATCTAGGGTTAATGGGTCTAGATAATATTATAATTCTGGCCGTTATATTGTTCCCTTACTCTATCCCCCTATCATGGGAAAATGTCTGGATTAGTTTCTGTAAAAAACGAAAATCGATCCGAGTTAATGGCAATAAAAATGTGTAGCATATAGAAAAAGGGGATGGCTGTACAGTAGCCACTAATATATATTCAAAAGCAAGTACGTCCACTTCTCTAAACTCCAAGGGAAAATATGCATAATTTTCTTTCATCAAACCTCATTGCGGTAAAAAACATCTTTCGTCCAATTTGCTCATCGTCAAAATAATTTCCATCGAAATGAAATTAGGTCAAATTTTGCATCGTATACTCAGCCATTATCTAAAAATTTTCGCCCAAACTTGTACATCGCATAAATTTTAACAGGATAAATATTTAAGCTCAAATATATTTTCCAGCAATTATCCCTCGCAAAAAAAATTCTCTTCTAACCAGTATGTTCGCCAATGTTAACTCATCTTATTTAATTATATCATTTTTTTACTAAACGATCATAGATACATCTAAAATTCTTTGTCCTACCTTCCTTTACGTCAAAATATTTCACGTCTAATAATCTTACGCATACTTATGCTCTCTGCCATGAGAGCACTTTTCTATAGATAACTAATTTTTCAAGCTAAAAATATTGACACAAATCAGTCCTGCTCAACTTTTTGCTACCTAAACCTGTGTTGCCTCCATACGCTTAAAGATTACACGCAAATCTGTTTTAGCTGAAACATGTCTAGCGTCCAATTTATCCCCTCATCCCCCCTCGTAGTTCCCGCGCGGGAGCTACGGCGTTACCATTCTCAACTCTATCCGGCTAAAATGTTTTCTATTGTTTTACACCAATCATACATGCCAATAGCTAATTTTACTGGAAGAATTATGGAATAGAAGTGCGACTCGCCGGTGAAAATGAAGCTGGTGGAGGTAGAGAAATAGCTCTTCATTGTACAATCTCGTAGTGATTTTCTTCTGAGGTCCACGCAACTGACATTGGCGGCCGTTTCGGTGTCATTTTGGATAAATATAGATTTAATGCTAACGGCAGGAGCGTTTTGGGTCAAACCCATTGAAACTGAATGTTTTTTTTTTTTAAACTAGCAAAGACGATTACTCATGATATGGCAACGCTGCTGCTGGCCGCGGGGGCACACCCCCATTTTTTGCTTGTAAATACTTTGACGTTATTCTATTAGACGGAAAAGAGAATTGCGAACGAAAAAATGTGCAGACTTCATATTCGCGGAGAGAATGTTTGGGGCATAAAATATTTGAGGATACTGCAATTGGGCGACAATTTTTTATGAGAAACTTCTATCGCTAAAATAATTTGAGGTAAAAGTATTTTCTTGGTGACGATTAACAACTAGTTGGCTTGGCGGAGCATATTAGGGTTTTTTTTTTATTTTTGCTCGGTAAGCTTTGATGATGAAAGTTTAGGGTTCAATTTGATGAACGACAGATTTTTCGACGTCTTAAAACTTGCCAAAGCAAATTTAGTGCCAATAAAATAGTTGTTAACTATTTTAGTGACAATTTCGATAGAGGGAAAATAATTTGAAGTGTTTTAGATTGGTAGAGCTTTTATTCAGCTTGAATGCAAATGCAACGATACATTTTTGCATGAAATTAAAGTGCAGTAAACATTTTTGACCCTATTTTTGGGTGTGACAGCCATTTTTGTATGTCTAACAGATTTTACGAGCAAAAATTGGCGGGTTCTACGGTATGACAAATAGTAAGTTGCGCTTAGATTTTTGGAAGCTTGGCAGTCAACCCAGAAAAATAGTCAAACTTGCATGACTACGTTATAGTCCGTCGACCATTGGAGCTCCCATTATGCAACTACTATATTCCTTGCAGCGCGATTGTAGAAAGAATTGTAAAGGATCTTGCAAAAATTGTCAACGACACGGAGAGGAGTCGAGGGGCTAAAGTTTAGAGTAAAACAATATGTGTTATATAGTATTTTTAGTTTCTCAATTGTTCATATCTGATGCTAGATGCCACAATATTGTGTTGCGCTCTGTCCACCAGCTGATGGGTGCTAAGTAGTGTTTATGTCGCCAACTAACAAGTACAAAATTAATTATCTATTCACTTCGGCTTCTAGCACCATTCACCTACAAAAATCAAGATAACTGCGGACCTCTACTCCCACCAACAATACGGATGCTTAAGTTCACGAGACACATCCCTGCACCCAATGCTAGAAGCCCTCAAATGCTGTACTCCAGCTCAACAAATAAAAAGCTAGAAGTGAAGTCACAATCCCAGATCTTATCTTACATCCCGACATCAGAGTATGCTACTTCCACCACTTGAGAGGTGAATGTTTAAGTAACAACCCTGGATTTTTTCTGGCATCCCCGAATCACGGTGCGTTGTTTTCATATGATAACAAAGTTGCAGTTTCAGTCACAACGCTAGAATGTTTACTGTGTCACGAAATCCCGGTGTGCTACTATCACACTTTTCAAAATCAGCAGTTCGAGTTACAGTCCTGCACTTTTCACGAATCTCTGCACTGCGGCCCACTCATTTTACCAATTAACAGATGCTCGAGTTCAAGTCACAAGCCAAGGCGAATAAAATACCTGCTCACTTTAGTTTCCAGAACTTCAGTTCCAGGCTCGATTATTCAGGGAAGAATTCTTAAGAATTGCGTGTGCGAGTGACGTGACGTCCTTCCAGCACGACAGGAGTCGGCCCCCCAGCTCAATTACTTCGGATTAGGCGAAAAAATCATAAAGTTTTACTCGCACATTGTTTGACCTCCGACATTCTTAAGAGAAGCACATTCCCGCTGTTCCAATATAAAGAGTTCTGAGCGTTTTCGAACAAGAACCACTCTTACAAGCGACTTCACAAAATTTAATTGATCAAGAAAGCTAAATTTTTGCTGAGGCAGACTTACACGCGAGAATAATCTAGACTGGATGAACCTTAAAAATAGACAAGGATGGTCCCTGCAGAATTTTCTTACAGTGCATTTAGAAGGATACAGCGATATATCAATAATCGAATGTCATAGCTGGAGCGGTTCCGACTAGTTACGAGTTCAAATTACTAATAAAAGATAAGAAGCATTTCAGAAACAAGGTTTAGAAACTGTCGCCTATTAAGCTGTCTACGGAACTGATTGCGTGGAACGAATGGCCCGTATGATAAATAGGCATTTCAGGCACTTCCGACTTCATGCCAAAGTGCAACGCTGCTACTACTACTACTACTACTTTGCACTTCATACCATAGTGTAACGCTACCACTTCGCACTTCAGGCCATAGTGCAACGCTAACACTTTGAAGTGAAGTACCCACCGTTACACTACTCTTCATAGTGCCATACTCCACAGTACTATCAAGACTACAGGTTCGTATGCAAGAAAAATTTTTAAGGCTATGCCGTTTAGGGTATTGTTTGACATCTGTACTGCTTCATTTTAACACAGAACGGCGAAGCATTTTTAAAATGTTGCAGAAAATAATAACGTAGTGTCTTTGCTACCCACAGTGTTATCTTTCCGGACTACCCCTTATCGTATCACCCGGGAGTAAAGTGAAAGAGGTGATAGTATTTTTCGCTGAAGATTTAAGCATACAGTTTATATTTGGAAATAAGTAGGTTTCATTAAAAAGAATGCCATATTTTGTTGACAAAATTTCTTTATTGGTTTTCTCAAACAATCGAACTGTTAAAATAATCTGCTGGTCTGCCAGGTGCAGGAGTTGGCTAAAACTGTGTGCTTCGTATCTTACTGTGGGTGGATTCGGCGACGCGTTTCGATCCCACATCGGATCATCTTCAGGCCGTTGGCTGGTTGGGTGGGAAGTAGTCTGTACGAAGTTGCAGAAGGAGAGTAGTTGTCGTTAAAATGTGCTGTTATATCCAGACAGATGCTTCTACTTATTTCTTCTGAGCGGTTGGATGCTGCTATAGGTTGTGCGCTGATTTGACGGTGGATTAGGCGAGTAGCCATTCAGGAGGTTGTTTAGTAGTGTGCTTGCGCTGCTTCCAGTGTCCATAGAGTTTAAGAGTTCTTGCAGACCCTGTTATTTGGTTGTTGATAANGTGTAACAAACTGGAGGCTGTAAGAATTCTCTTCGTGTAAGGGCGACAAGGTTATATTTCTCAAGACTCGCAAAAGCTTGTTCTTGGTGAGAATGTTCGCTGAAGTGTTTTAAATTAACTAGAAGAAAGCTAAATTTTTGCTGTGGCAGACTGACGCGAGAGAATAATCTAGCCTGGATGAACCTTAAAAATAGACAAGGATGGCCCCTGCAGAATTTTCTTACAGTGTATTTAAAAGGATACAGCGATATCTCAATAATCGAACATCACAACTAACTCCTAGCTGGAGCCGTTCCGACTAGTTACGAGTTCAAATTACTAATAAAATATGAGAAGCATTGCAGAAACAAAGTTTAGAAACTGTGGCCTATTAAGCTGTTTACGGCACCGATTGCGTACAACGAATAGCCCGTATGATAAATAGGCACTTCAGGCACTTCGCACTTCATGCCATAGTGTACCGCTACCACTTCGCACTTCATGCCATAGTGTACCGCTACCACTTCGCACTTCATGCCATAGTGCGACGCTAACACTTTGAAGTGAAGTACCAACCGTCACACTACTCTTCGTAGTGCCATACTCCACAGTACTGTCAACACTACAGCAGGTTCGTATGCAAGAAGAATTTTTTAATGCTATACCGTCTAGGGTATTGTTTGACATCCGTACTGCTTAATTTTAACTCAGAGCGGCAAAGCATATTTAAAATGTTGCAGAATACAATAACGTAGTGTCTGTGCTACCCACAGTGTTATCTTACCGGCCTGCCCCATATTGTATCACCCGCAATAAAGTGAGAGAGGTGATAATGTTTTCGTTGAAGATTTAAGTGTATAGTATATATTTGTAAATATATATATATATTACAATACTTAGGGAGTAGCCATTCATTGATACAGGTTTGGTTAAACAATACGCCGTATTTGTGATTCACAATTCTTTTATTAAACTTTTCTGGTTCGCGGATTTTGCAGATGATGTCTTGACTGCTGGTGAAATGAATTAGTTGAATAAAGTTGCAGTCTTGATATTGTGCTGCGACGCGTTTCGACCTGATCGACGGGTCATCTTCAGGCTGTAGTGTGCAGTGAGAGGTGCTCAGCTGTTGTGAGTAGCTGGCACCACCAAGGTAGAAGGAGTTGAGCAATCTTGATAATTCTTTTGCAGGGAGTTTAGTGGGTTGACCTAGATGTAATCAAACTATTGTATTCTAGCTACACATTAAGTTCGCCACAGCACCCACTATCTTTTCGTTACGTCGATTTCATTCCACCCTGTAAGTGTAGAACAATGCTATGCAAAGTTGGTATTTCACTTTGCCAGAAGTTCTGTTCTATAACACATTATGTAACTCATATTAAATTTATAAATTTCAAGCCCTCAGGGTCTACGATCCCAGGGGCATTACAAATCCCGAACAACCTTGGTCAATAGGAGGTTCCTACTTATCTTAATAAATGATAGTGGGCCCATGCGTGAAAAAAAATCACTCAATAATCACTCAATAATGTTTGCTCTCTTCTCTGACTTGCCGTTTTCACATTATCCCGCTCACGCTTATTTGCAACTTTAATTCCCTTCCGTAACCTTTCTGCTTCAAGTCTTTCTTGTTACTGTGCTGCATAGGGGCCTCATCTCTCTTCCTTCTTGAGACTGTGCGTCTTCAAAAGAAAAAAATTAAAGTATAACACTGCAAAAAACTTGAATGCCCATCCAGTCAGCTTGTGTGCAATGTGAATGCACCGTATCCATAATACTGTTTTCCATGCTTAACTATCTGTTTCATTGAAGTGCTGAAATTTCGGCCTGTGAAGCGAAATCTGGCAGAAGATTTCTTCTGCCTGTCGTGAGTGCTCCGTTGCTCATAAGCCAAATTTATACGCAGTGACCCGAGAGATAAAAGTTATAAAATCGGACTCCAGAAGCTGCATATATATTGTTCCAATTTCAAGAAGTGTTTCAAGCAAGAAGTGCATGCAGATAAAAGAAAAACGATAAACTTTCGCCATCTTCTGCAACCTGGACATCGATCTCTATGAAGACGGAACTTGATTACGAAATCTGCAACCTGGCAAATTTTCCGCCTATCTATTTCCTATAGAGCGGACACCAAATAAATACACGAAGCGTATAACGATGTTTTTTAATGTTGCTTTTGGGCTGCCCCCTTTGATAACTGTCGTTGTTTTTTAATATTTGGTAGGTCAACCGCTACGTCTAGCATATAGCGATTACAAGAGAGTTACGTCAGATTTGCTAAAAAAGCGGATGTTATGACCGTTTTTTACTTTTGCTATACTGGATACAAACCAATTTTTGTCTCGTAGGGCTTTTTGCAGGACACTTCAAAATATTAAATTGACCACTTCAATGTTTGCCAGATGATGCATGTCAAACCGCACTGTGGAGTATGGCATTATGAAGAGTAGTGTGACGGTGTGTGCTTCACTTCAAAGTGTAAGCGTTGCACTATGGCCTGAAGTGCGAAGTGCTGGAAGTGCCTATGTAACATACGGGCCAATATCTCTATGTCCTGCATTTCTGTTAGTTTTCTGTTCGCTCAACTAAGGATTTATTTAAGTAACGGCATAACTGCTGAAGACCAGCCATAGGTACCGTCAACACAAGCAAATACTAGCCTCAAAAGGAGTTTTCTTTACATCCTGATGTTAAGATCAGGTGAATACGAGTCGATGCAGGGCACACCCGTCGGACACCTGCAGTAGCGGCAGTATAGAGAATGTTGATATCAGTGATACTGAAAGTCTCATGTTCCAATACCAGCCAGGCAGGCGAGCTTCTGCAGCGCTTGACGTGCGTAGCCTGATGTCTGCTAGCTGTTGCGAAAGTACTGACCATATCCGGAACTGAGGAAGATGGAGGGTGCAGATCGCTGCACAAGAGTCTTCAGTCGCTGGCGTTATGACTCTTGACGATCGATAGTTGACGATAACCCTACACTTCTCTGGAGCTATTTGGCCTAGATCTGTAGCATGAACGAGTGCGCGTGGGATTCCAAGTAGAGGCTGTAGTCTAGTTGATTTTACTATTACCGAGGTCCTGATTATAGTGTCGCCAGTGTACGTATTCCTATACTGATATTAGCACGATGTTATATATGGAAGGATGTTACTGGTGGATATAGTGAGGGTGGATTTGTACTAGAGAATTTTACCCATAATGGCAATAGCTCATAGAGGGCCGAGGTGTAATCTCCGGTGTCTCCTTGGGAATGGGCCTCCTGGTTCGTCTACTGCCGCCTATCTAATTTAATCTATTTTCATTATGAACTAGTCCAATGGCAAAGGTTTGACTAGAAATGGAACTGAAAAAAATACAAAGCACAGATCATGTAGGAAAGCGAGTATCTTACAGATCTAGTTTATCTGCATTAAATAATCTATTCCAATTTATTAAATAGATTGCACCGTGGGTGTGTAATGCTTGCAAACATTTCGTATATTAGCGTGCTTAATGAACAGAGGCACTGCAGTTCAGTAAGAAGAAAACGCGCATGTCAGCTTGTAAAAAACATACAAACAATACAACGATTTATTTCCGTGACACATGAAGTGCTTGTAAAACCTCAAGTCGATTAAATCACTAACAAGTGGCCAGTGCTCTCAGAACGTGTGGTGATGCAAGAGAGCTAACTTGCTCGAATTACTGGTATAGCCTCGGAGCGCCCTCTATGCCATTACAGTGTAACGAGACCCATTGTTCCTTATGTGAAGCTGTCGTGGCCTGATTGGGCCCCTAGCGAGCTCGGTCGAGACTAACTTGAACTTTTCAGCGAAAAACAGTTCATTTTTAGACCTGCCAGACGCAAAGACGGAAGAAAGTGTAGCAGCGGCGAATACCAGCGGTTTTTTAAAGTACTACCTCGAAAAATTCTCAGGGATTACAGCAAGGTTTGTTGACCTTTATTGAACGGTGCTACGGCCGGAGCGAAGAAGCGTGTGCTTGGCGAAAAAAAAAAAAAAACTGTGCCCTGTGTTTTAAGTGCTGAAGAAAAAAGCTGTACCTGAACACTCGCTAGTTTTCTTGAATAGTTTCTTGCGACTGACATATCTTAGGGTTTCAACACAATTCTCGGCAATATGCGCTGGTTACACAAAACATCTACGCGGCATGATAGATTTAAAGATATATAATTTTTCAAATACATAGTCTGAAGAAAGTGGCGCTTGACTGATAGCGATGGTGCAACGAAATTGTGTGAGGAATGCGCTTTGCTGCGGCGTCAATTGAGCTACGTTCTGTTTAAAGCATATGACAGCTACCTAAGAGTTTAAATGATGTAATAATTAATCGAGAAGATAATTTATGTATCACAGGGAATGAGGTACTATTTTTACATGGTTAAAAACGAGGAAATTTAAATTAGAACTAAAGCTTTCAACTAACTAATAGTGAAAGGTAAATCAATGTAGTTGATCTCCTCAGGGGGCATAGGATGGGCTATAGGCTCCTATAAGGTTAGATTAGTTAGGTTCTTCCATCCTATGTTATTGGAGCAACGACCGTAGGGGGATTATGTATGTTGCCTTAGCCATTAGTTAAACCACAGGGAAGTCTATCTTTCGTGCCAATTTTGCTTCATTCCACTTTCAGACGTCTGCTGATGATACTTTGTTCTGTTCCTTCTCTTTTTTCTAACTTAATGTGCTGCAGCGGGCAGCACAAGCACATCGTGTGTTTGCGTTGCTCTTAGCTGCTGTGGGTTACTGGTAGAGTACCGGCGTGGTAGTCTCTAGGTCCCCGGATCGAGTCCTGGCTCGATGCTTTGCATTTATTCTATTAAAACACAAGGGTGGATGAGTGAGCCCCCTGGTTGGATAATTCCGGGTGTTGACGGGACGAAAAACTGTACAAATATATCCATCCACTAACCCCGACCAACCACCCCTACTACAGAGCGCCTTCAATGAGCTCTCGCTCGGACGGTTAGGTTAGGCCAGGACTGGTTCTGCTAGCGTTTCTAAGTGATTTTACTGCATTTATATGGGTTTTTAGTGTTTTTATTGGTTTTGAGTTGTTAGGTAAGAATATTTTTTATGTTATAAGTGTTTTTTTTTTTACTTAGCTTCAATCTTTGATTGGCCTTACTTAGCGTAAATTTTAAATCGTATATTTCAATCGTTAGCAGAACCAGTCCTGGCCTTTTATCTAACCCTATGAGAAAAAGCTCATTGGACGTTAGTAGAACCAGTCCTTGCTTTTTACCTAACCTTACACGTATGCATTCATCGGCCTGTAGGCTATTACACTTAAAAGCCTATTATACCATACTATTACACCTAATGAAAAAAAAAAAATACACTTAACGAACCAAGTTACATCTAAACCCTACATTAGCTATGTATATATATATATACTTAAATTTTCAACGAAAACATTATCACCTCTCACGTCGTTCGCAGGTGATAAGTATTAGTTGTACTGCGTTATTGGTCTATGCTGAAAACCCCGATTTATGTAAGCAGTTTTTTTAGTTACCTTAATCGAAATTATGTTATTTGTGGATAGAAATTCATGCTAAATAGAATGAGAGGTACGTATCTTCTGGCATTTGGACAAACTGCATTCATTACAAATGACCAACTTTATTCATTTACTTAATATATGACATGATTGTCTTTGTTAGACAGTGCTGTATGTTTTTTTAGTATTAACTGTCATTTTGTTCATCAGTGAAAACAAGCAGTAAGTTCAATGACAATACAGTATGAATCATTGAAGAGACGGCGTTGCATTTATTTTAGCCGCAGGATAGAGTGCTCAGCTTGTGACACTGAAAGTTGCAGGGTCAAATGACAACCTAAGCAACTGAGTTCTTGCGGTACTTGACATACTTACTCAGCATTTGATGTCTGCAGAGCTGCAGCGGGTGTACTGACCTTTCCCAGAAGTGGAGAGAGTGGTAATTACATAAAAAGCTTTCCGTACTGCAGCCGTACACTCCTCTGAGGCCAGTTGGTCTACATCTGCAGCACGAACCAATGCTTGTAGACTTCCCTGTTGGGAGTGAGTCAAGTTTACCTCACAAATGCCGTATAAAAAAGAAAATACTTTGTATAAATATATAACAATAATTGAAATGCATTTCTCAGTTTCTGCCTCCTGAGAAAAATGACAAGTGCATCTTTAACCTTTTTCATATCGTGATGTGTTTTTTTATCAAATGGTTCCTTCACCACGCCGTATCTAATAGAATTTTCACCTTAGCATAATGACTTCAATATTATTCCTACAATATGTACTGAAGACAGCTCATAGAACCAAAACAGAGGAATGACGCAGAATTATCTAGTAGGTATAAAGCAGCTGACACATTTCACAGAGAGAACAATATTGTAGCTCACTGCGCGATAAGGTTAATAAAAATTAGTTCACGTCCATAGTAAAAATCTTAGAGTGCAACGTTTCGATGCACAAGCATCATCATCACGCTGGACAAAATACACACCAAGGTAAGCAGCAAGTCAGGAATTTAATGTATGCATCCGACTAACACGTTATGCCGAGTTTTATGTAACTGCTTATATGTTCACGCCTAAAATTCAAGGCGTAGAGGAAAGATATACTTACACCTATACTAATAAAACCGAAGATAGAAAGGAGCAGGCACGAAAGTTATACAGTACGTCACTGCACCCACGACCCTACACTCGAGTGGCAAAACAGAAAATGGTCCTTCCCTAAGGAATGACAATATTTCCCTGCAACCAAAGTCTCGCCGTAGCAGCTCCGATGTGGTTTATCAGTTTCAATGTACTAAGGGAGAATGCACGTCTCTCCAGAACTGCTATATCGTATTGACAAGGCGGGCGCTAAAATGCCGACTAGATAACCATAAATATCAGTGCTCCAGATTTGCCCATGTCTGAACAGTCCATTATTGTAGCCCTTGTACCGATGATCTGTTCCCATCACATACAACCTTTTGAAGCGTTGCTAACCGATAAATTCAGACCTAAGCTCAATAAAAATCTTTTAGATTTCGCAGCACTCAAAACTATTCTCTCGAAACCTCCTGAACCCACTAGCTGGCAACTGCGCCGCAGTGTAGTGAGGTCCCTTCCTTAGGGAAGGAGCATTTTCCGTTTTGCTGCTCAGTTGTACGGACGTGGGTTCTGTGACGACTAGAAGAAGAAAAAAAAAGCAGCAGACACGAATGCTATACACTACGTCACTGCACCCACGTCTCTACACCAGAGCGGCAAAAAGAAAAATGTCTGCTCGTTTTTTTCTTTTTATCTTCGGTATTACTAGTATAAGTGTAAATATATCTTTCCTCTAGTCCTTGAACATATAAAGTCACTTAAAACTGCGTATAATCAGTCGTATACACACATTAAATTCCTGACTTGTTACCTTGGTGTGTACTTTTTTCAGCCTGCTAATGATGCTTGTACATCGAAACGTTGCACTCTAAGACTTTAATTATGAACGTGAACCAATTTTTATTACCCTTATCACGCAGTCAACTACAAAATTTGACGAGAGCTGATAAATTATATAAGAAAAAGAAGAATAGCCGAAGCCGCCTAATCTGGCGGAGCCACACTATATGATTACTGACTCAGTAGCTTTCCAACCACGAAATGCTGGCGAGTTTCGCTCTTACGCCAGCTGTCCGAATAACATAACAATACCTTCTTAAAAGGCTTTCTGTAAATGAATTTTTTACAACTCTATTAAAAGATAGGTATTTAATGTATTGTGTTATATTTTTAAAAGCAAAATTTATCCAACCTAAAAATATATACAGGGATGCAAATTATGTTTTGACAAAAATACCAGCCCGCATTGAGGAGTTGCTAGTTTCAGCTAATGTGTGCATTGAAAATAGCATTACCTTCGAATTTTTCGACGAAGGCCTCCATAATCGAGGTGAAGGTGTTAAACTTGTAAGCTAATCGTTGTTTCGATATCAAAACAGAGGCTACGTTAATCGAATTTACGCTAATTGAGTAGATTAATCGGGGTTTTTCAGTATATAATATGAAGAAATCGAGGTAATGATGTGTGTTGTACAGTAGAAGTCTAGAGACGGTTATATACCAAGCTCACTTAGGAACAATGCAACGTTTATATGTTTGGCATAATTTCGTGAGAGTTTATTTTACATTTTATTTTTTTTTAATAAAGAACAAATTAGGAATTTTGCTTACAGGCAAAAACTGTCATTAATTGAGATAGTAACGTAAATTAGTTAGGTTTAGCATAAATCAAGTGCGGGTTAGCTTCAATAAACACATTCCGTCTTGGTCTTTCTGCAGCTCTGTTATTTAAGTCTCATTAAATCTTGGCGCAATGCAATACGCACGCTGTATTTAGCTACCGAAACAGCAAACCGATTCCTATTCATATACGAGAATCATTAATGTTCAGCGGGATGTTTTCTTGTAGTTTCTTTGTTCATTGAGGTAAAGTCAACACTTTTCCAGCACATGCTTCGCTACATCTGTAAGAGCTCATTCGTTGCGTTTGTAATTGAATATTTTGCCTGGGGAGTCTTTTATATAAAGCACCGGACACTAGTAATTGCAAGTATATAGCCAGAAGCATGCATTCGCGTTTAGAGCATAATTCATTTAAACATAAAGAGAGATATCATTCTCACAAACAGGAAAGTGATTGCTTTTGTGACAGGAAATTGTAAAATTTTCCGCAAACCGCGAAACACCATTAGCGATAATGCTGTAGTAAGGGCTATCAGAGATCGTGTTATTATAGTGCACTTTTATAATTATTTCGAATGCGACAAGTGCAGCAATGTCATATGCGACACCTGCAATGCCTTGGTGATATTTACACGGTTGTTGCACTTGCCTTTTTAAGTTGCGGATTAATGGTGTACCCATCCGCAGCCCGCCGATCATCAGTTTCTTAATTGATAAATAATAGAGTGAACAGGAAATGCTTTGTTGAACATTAACAGAAGATTATTTATTGGATGGAAGGTCCACAACAAAATTTTTGTTAAAGTATAACCTTCAATATTCATTTTGGCCTTGTTGTTTTACTCGAAGCAAGCGTGCAGTATGATTTATGTCTCGAGTATTGCAATTGATCGTACAGTATTTTAAAACTTTTTTGCCCTTCAGGTACAGGCCAGTGCGAAAATCTCAGAAGAATTGCAGGTGCGTCTCATGCCTTTTTTGTGCAAGAATAAGTTTACTCCTTGCTGTGCTAAACCATGCATCGACAACAGTATTTCTTAAATTTTTCATGCATTACAGCATTCCTTACACAGAAGGTATTTCCCCATCGCTTCTATACATAAGCTACTACAGATGACTGAATAATGTTGCTTAAACTCTAGTTCATACTCCTGCTGACGTTTTTCGAACATTTTAAATTTTTCCACGGTAATGGCTAAATTAGATTTGGTTCAAAATGTAACATTGCATTTAGGATAGCTCATAAAATTTAGTACCTATTACGTTTAGGTTTGCTCATTGCATTTAGTATTTCGTTAGGCTTTGCTCATCTAATTAAGTATTACGTTTAGGTTTGCTGATCAAATTTAATAGTACGTTTAGGTTTGCTCATCAAATTTAGTATTACGATTAGGTTTGCTGATCAAATTTAATTTAATGTTAAGGTCTGTTCATCAAATTGAACTTTACGCTTAGGCTTCCTCATCAAATTCAACTAACATTTCTCAATGACACTATGCGTTCTAGATGAACAGATTATGAACTCTGTCATGCAGTGGAAGCGTCTTCAAAAAGATTCCTATATATATGCAGCGTTAACCGCTGAACGGTTTTTACCCCGACCGGGATTCTAGTTTTATTTAATTAACGTCTTCAATATGCATGGCCTTGTGCCACTTTACCCTCTTCATCTTCAAGATGGGAGGGTGGGGGGGTCGGTGAAGGAGGTGGTGTTTCTAACCAGCGTTTGCTTAGAATTAACTATGATGAGTACTATCTCTCTAGGTCCTAACGTGTCGTACAAACGCCGCCGAGTGTTCAGCATGAAATGAAAGCTTTTGACTTTAGGCTCACAGGATTACTAATGACCTGATAAACAAGTAAAACGTAAAAATGTAGTATACAATTATTACCTCCGACAAGGAGGTTATGTTTTTGTCGTGTTTGTCTTTGTGTTTGTCTGCCTGTCACCAGGATAACTCAAAAAGTTATGAACCGATTTGGACGAAATTTGCAGGGATTGTTGGGTGTGATAGGAGGAACAGATGATTAACTTTTGTTGAAGATCCGTCCAACCGTTTGTTAGTTTGTTTGTTTGTTTTTCTGCCTCATTTTTCTCAATGCCATAACTCATGAAAATCATTGATGGATTTTTATTAAATTGACATGAGTTGTAAGGTATATAACGAAAAGTAAATGACCAAATTTTCGTAATGACCCGTTTGTTTGTTCGTTCGTTTGTCGCTGTTTTAAATTTTGTATTTGTTAGCATAATAATTCAAAAAATCTTGAATGGATCTTTCTGAAATTTATAGGGGTTGTTATTAATATTAAAAGACGTAAGTCACTAAATTTTGATGCAGATCGGTTCGTTCGTTTGTATGTTTGACTCATGTTTGTCTCAACGTTTGTTAGCAGCATAACTCAAAAAGTTATGAACGGATCTTCAAGAAAATTTCACAAGTTGTTATTAGTATCAAAAGGCGCAAATGATCATATTTTGAAGTTGATACAAAGAAAATCATGGTTTCAGAGCCAATTTGAATTTTTTGCTACCGTTGTCTCGCTTGGCGGAGATATGTGCTTTCAGAGTGTTCTAGTTAAAATTGATATGGAACGAAATAGAAATAGAAAGAGGACAAAAATATTTAATTAACACAATCTTATTTTTAACAACGTATTAACTTAGTATTATTTAGAGTGTTCTGCTTCCCCGCTGGCTTTTAAGCTAGGAATTTTTCAGCTGCACTCAACCGTTCTTGAATTCCCATTGCTAGAAATCCCTTGGTTTTTCTCTCAGATTTTATCATAAGGGTATTCTGGTACGACGAGGCGTTAAAGTGCAGAGCAACGTGATTATGCTCTGAGTCTCCCTATGGGAGACCGACCAGAGCCATCACCTTAAGTTATGAAAAGGGGAGCCGGGCACTGTTTATGTACCTGTTTTATGCTGCTATCGTGTGTACGAGAAAAGAATGGGATCTTTTTATATGAAAGCGCTGGCAGACGCAGCGAATACTGGGGGCAATAATCTTAGGGTTAGTGCTGGAGTAACACATGGGGTGTTGCGCAGGGTAGAAAAGAGGCTTCGTTGGGTTTGGCAGTAGAAAGGAACGAGTGTGGACATTGCTCCCGTGTTACAAAATTAACGATTTAATTGGAAGACTGGTCCTTAGTATAAAATACTAGTGACCTGCGTCGTGATAAAATGAAGGCAGAAAATAATTTCTTCAACGCAGCCCACGTTTTCTTTGAACTTCGTTGTAGATCTGTACTATAAACAATATAATTATCTTCCTGTTGTTTCGTTGATTTTCTACTTCTACTCAATGGACGAGTCGTGAGTTTGAAGTAGGCAAAGATTAGCTTTGCTGTTGAATGCAAGTGAAAGTCAGC
The DNA here is from genome assembly GCA_001587735.2 of Parhyale hawaiensis. Lineage (NCBI taxonomy): Eukaryota > Metazoa > Arthropoda > Malacostraca > Amphipoda > Hyalidae > Parhyale > Parhyale hawaiensis. The sequence goes on from LQNS02278145.1 coordinate 15,337,398, forward strand.
ATCTTCTAACCGGTAAGATGCAGTCGTATTTTTGAAGTCTTCAGTGCTTAGATTTCAAATTTAGCGAACTAACAGCCGCTTTGTGCTAGGCAAATGGTTGAATTTCTCTTGCTTAATGTTAATTGAGGGAAAGCGAAGCCAACTACGAAAGCAACAAGAAGCTATGCAGTATTATATTGTGGTGTAAGGGCTGGTGTGCCACAATATAAATTTTGATCACACTAAAAATATGGTACAGCAATATTTTTAATTTCTTATACAGTGTTCGTGCCAGCAGCGGACGACACTGAATGCCAGGCCTCCGCCTTGGAATTACTTGTACTATAGCACAAAATTCTGATAGACACCTTCTTGCAAGCCTGGCTCTGCGAGCCATTTCCATAAGTTTAGCATGAAGACAAAATAATGTCCAGGTTCTAATCTTGTTTGCAAATTAATCTGTTTTTTCTTACACCGAGGCATCATACAATGCCCGCTAACGAAATTTGTTGCTCGAAGTTCTACGAGAAGATATCCTTTTCTGTTCCGCTCTTTTTTCTTTTCGTTTTGTTGTAAAGAAAATTTGTTTCGCTGAACCGATTTCTATCGGATTTCATTTTCGGGAGACAGTTACTACAGGTTTTAATTTCAGGCTACTCGTTCCGCAAGAAGAATTTATTTCAGCCGGCTGTCGACTAAAAGAATTAATTTTAGCTAAATGGCTGTTTTTGGTGTATTGGTTCCTGGCTGATAGCGCTTTCCTTAAAAAAAGTTATCTTGTTCGGCTGTTGGCTGGGAGCTGTGGCTTCAGTCGGTTTATTTTTTGAGCATTAATTTCAGGAGCCCAGTTTATTTAGAAAGAGAATCAGCTTCAAGAGGCTGCCAACTGCGTGTCTAATTCTATTCAACATGTCCAGAATTGCTTCAAAATTTAAAGTTTCATTTATTGTACTTCTTCTTCGTGCATTACAAGAATATTACGGATTACGCCGTGGGAAATTGAATTTGTTTAGTTACTTTAGTAAAGATTTTAACATTGATCATAACAGTTATGGTTATTTTGCGCTTCATATGCCATAAATACATTCAGCAACAAAAATTTGTCATGATCAAAATGTCACTCGAACAGATTAGGAATTGAAATGTTGTTTCATGATGCCAGTTTACTTGCGTAATATATTAATTTCCGACAGAAATTTTCTAAGAGAATTCAAATTTATAAAATTTATCACTTAACTATTGAAATGCAGTCTCTTCAGAGTAGGTACCTATGTACTTTCTTCTGAACATTTTACGCTTGGCTTGTTCCATCCAGAAGACGCCGTGCATTACTTTGCTGGCATCTTCTCTAACAGGACTTGTTTTCTCTCGCCGGTGCTCTGTGTAAACGAGAACAACAGGATGCAATGGCGGGGCGGCAAGTTGGATCATTTGGCCTATTCGCATGGAAATATTTGGAATTGAGACGAAAAAGAGCAAGCGGAGACTTGAGCTAGTAAATTCTTCGCCTACGTCGTCATAGTGACGTTGAGATCTGCCTCTCAGTTGAAAAAATCCACGGAGATGCTGCGTAAGACAAAATTTAGCAAAGAAATGCTTGGCATAAGAATTGGGGGTCATCGAGATCGCTCCAAAGGCCCAAAGTAAGCCAAAACTTTTTAGTTCCAGATGGAAAAGTTTACTCTAATGAAATGAAAGCCTGAGACTTTGGCCTTTATTTGGTGTAGAGCTTAGAAGAGTTTGAGCATTGTGAATTTCATTATCCCTTGATCTTATCACAGCTTCAGGCAGGGAATTTAAATACCTCCCTTACACTGAGCATTGGATCCTGTAATGGCAAAACAAATTTTCGTTTTCTTAGCTTCAATTCAAAATTCAACAGCTGGACATCACTACAAATTTACTCTAAATTGTCTTACTTCCTTGGTTAGTTTCTTCTTGACTCTTCTCATCATGTGTTGCTGAAGATAATACATTCAAGCAAAGCTACAAGTCTAGGGGTGAGGAGTATACAAATATTAAGATCCATAAAAGCAAATGTTAGACAAAAGATATATGGCTTTGGAGTACCAATTGAAACATTAAAGCGTACCGCTTAATTATTTTCTGCTTTTATTTAAGACTTGTTTCCATTATCCCATTCTCGATGGACGGACTGTGTATCGGAGCACGTAGGTCGTAGAGAACAAATGGATGCAATACTTGGTAGAGTAGTTGGCAAAGTTTATCTCATAAGGAGATGAACTTATTTGCGTATAAGGTGGCTACGATGTCGGGGCTCCCGGCAGTAAATGTGCAGTACTCTTCAAGAAAAACTGCTATGCTTCACTCTGTCGGTTGTAAGTACTTTCGATAATAATAGTCTATGCTTTGCTCGCAGCTTGCCGGCCAACATGTTTCCTCAGCCAGAAATGCTTCATCAGAGCAAATTGCTTTTAGATATCTCAGTATTAATTTTTTGCGATGCAAATTTCGATTTGGTTACTTCAATAACATGTCAGTTTGCGTTTCTCAGACTGTATTAAACCCTGAAATAATCAACCATTCGGGGATCAAAGCGCTCTATGTTGTGGAACCAGACATGAGCTAACGTGATTGTGTAGACGATCCGACGTTTGTAAGATCCTCATTTTGTATTCACGACGGAATATCCAGATTTCGTGTTGAGATTTACGCTCCCATGGCTATGCAAATTCATTTTATCCGATTCCCAACATGTGTACGGTTTAAACGCATTGCCAGTTACATCTACGTTCATGTAAGACCGGAAGGTCCCCTTACGAGGCATATACATGATAGGCCATAGGGTCAGATGAGTTAGGTTCCCTCATTCTATGTTATGGGGAGCATTGACACAAGGGGAACTTTTGTTGGTTACCTTAGCCATTAGTTTGGCCTTCGGGATGCCTGTCTTTCGTGTCCAATTTGCTTCCTTCCAGATTCGTACTTGTTCTGTTCTTCCTTTGCTTTCCTAACGTGCTATTCCCATGCGCGTTGATCCACCCCCGTGCATGGGTTCCACGTTTGTATCGACATACGTGTCTCTTCCTCTTTTTTCTCCTTTTCAAACACCATAGCTGTGCCTAGGGAGGCTTGATAACTTATATATAACATAAAACCAGAAGGTCGTAAAGTGATAGCGATGGGTAAGGTCGGAGGAAGCTCTAAAACTCACCCCTCCCCTAAAAAGATAATCAAGCGGAAGATCATTTATGACAGTTCCGATGTGTTGACGTTTTCAACCGGAGAATGGAAATAGCCTGGTACTTAAGCTCTTGCTTGGTAATCACGAGCAGCAGTCACTGTATAGACCTACGCCTCACTTGTCCACACTTTGGCGCAATATATTTTTTTCATCTTCACTTCTGTGCGACTATACCTTACCTGCTTGCCACTTGTGACTTATCTTGAAACTTTATGTAGCTACTATAAATTGCTAATGAATAAGAAGTCTACATAGTTCTTTCAGTACTTCGTATTCTACAGCCAACTTGATTTACAAGACGGATATTAAAACATAGCAGGCTAATAAATGTTAACTTTTGTGCATACTAATAAAAAAGTAATACATGAGTGCTGTTAGATCTTTTTCGTTGGAGGCGCTAGACTTTCAAGCGTCAGATCTAACTGAAGTAATTTTTTAGAGCATCTATGTGGAACCATTTATCATTCTTTTCTATGCTTTGTTCAACAAACGTTTTCTCCCTAAGAATATTTAATTGCCGTCAATTACGAAGGTTTGCTACAGGTAGCGGCGTAGAACCTAGTTACAAAGATGCTAGCCGAAAAAATCCTAAGTGTAAGTTAATTTCATTTGAAGTATGAAATCGTACTGTTTAATATTTTTGGATGATTCATATAGATATATTTCTTTAACGTAAGCAAACCTGTTATATTCACCATCGCAAACAACCGCTGTGTTCGAAACAAACTTCTTTCGAGACGTTCTACTGGAGAGTAATTAAATGGAAGAGGGTGATTCTAGATGCTGCTGCAGTTTTTTCAACAATAAAACTTCCTGCTGGAACTACAATGTCATATGTGGTTGTATTTTGAACGCGCAGCACCAAAACTAACAAAGCTGGCTTTCGTAATAGTGTGTGGAAAAAGAATTGTACTCAAGGTTTTTACTCTTGTATAAGCCTACAGAAGCAGAAAATAAACAGGCATTTTATTCTCTTTGTTGGTGTCTAGCAAAACAATTTTTACATTTTATGCGATGAAACAGCAAGTGATAGTGCACTCACCCTTGTACGTCAGCATGTAAGCCAAATGTTTTAGCCTGAACGGATTCTAAAACCTTATAATGGTGAACTAGGAAAGCAAGAAAAAACGTTGACCTTTTTTCCCGAAATTAGAGGATCTCTCCCTAGGCTGCTTCACACGTCCGTGAATCACGATATGACTAATAACGAGTTTTTGCGCATTCGCCTTTGTTGTTTCAATGTTCACCCGTAGAAAAGTCTCACCACGAGATCCACTATACACTACTATCAAGGCATTGTTTATTTTGAGCGGCAACTGTAATAAAAAACTATACTTTATATGCTGATCTCGAAGTTTAGCCGTCACTGCATGGATTATTGCATCAAGAACTAGAACACTCAACGGCGTGAAGCCATCCCCCGCGGGGGGGGGGGGGAGAATTTCAATGCGGTCATTTTTGATGGCGTAGTTACTCTTAGAGTTTAATCGTCACATATGCGTCGACTAAACTCTAAAAAGTAGCATTTCGAGAAGTTTTTTGCATCAATAAACTTCCCGGAACATTTTGTTAGAATTTAGTTGATGCTTATGTAGGTATTGATCAAGGGGGCATCCCAGCGATTAAAGTCAAAATGATGAAATTTTGTTTTTATGCTAAAAAAATATCCTCAGGTATTGGGAAAGTGTGTCACAAATTATTATGGGGTTACGGGCACTATAGCTCCCTCCTCCTCGAGCAGAGGAGGGACTGGGGGGTTCAAATTGGAAATGACCTTATGATAACTTTTTCAATTGTAGACCGATCGTTCTGAAACTTGCACAGTATATGTATTTTTGAAAAAAATACGTTTTGTTTACACAACTATTTTCATTTAGACCTTTTTTTTTATGATATTAGGGAATCTATAAATGTATGTATTTTGTGTTTATGCCTATCGTGTAAAATGTAGTTTTTCTACCTAAAAATGAATAGAAGTCAATGAGTTCCAATGCTAGGAAAAAAACAAAGACAGTTTTGGCATCCTTGAAACACTCCTAACAAAACTATAAAGCCGGATTTTCCATTTTCGACCTCATATTTTTTTATCGCGACTCAAAACCGATAATTAAAAAAAAATCCGGCTCTATAGTTTTGTTAGGAATGTTTCAAGGATTTCGAAACAGTCATTGTTTTTTCCTAGCATGAAAACTCGTTGACTTCTATTCGTTTAAAATTTGAAAGAAATATCTATATATATATTCCCCACTATCTTAAAACTAAGGCCTAAATAAAAAAAAGTTCTACGAGCAAAATATTTTTCGTTTCCAAAACTACCTACTTATGCTGTGTAAATATCAGAAAAATACCGGGAAGCTACCCTTAAAGATTACCCTGCGTTCTCTTCCCCGACTTACTGGGAGAGACGCACATATTTTAACGTGTACTGTAGAGCTTTGCAATTTTTTCTCATCGAGGTCAATTTGACTCCCGACAAAAAATTATGAACATTCCTCAACGCTTATCTTTTTTTGTGGACAAACAAATGTACCCATATATATGCTTAAATCTTCAACGAAACCGTTATCACTTCACTTCGCTCGTGGGTGATAAATATCATAAATATGCTTTGTTCTTTCAAATACCATCGCTTTCTCTTGCTTAGGCTAAATCTTTCTTGAAACCGATCTGAACGTTAAAAAACAACTTTGGTTGGATAAGTCATTTTTAAATATTTTAAAACAATCATTCGTTTTGAAAAAATATTCTTACTAGCATTGGTATCTTTTTACAAAGCTCATCTTTCTGAACTTCTGTCCATCATACCTTAAAACAAACATTATGAAATGCGAAGCTTGTGGTAATATCAAGGCATACGCTCATCTTCAAAACTTACGTCAGCAAAACGTTTCTTTTTTGATGCCTTTCGCATTTTCAGAACAACTCCACAAATCTTGCGTCTCGTCCCGCGGCCCGAGACAGACGGAAGATTACAGGGCATGAGCGTCCCTGCCTATAGGGAAATCATGACATGGCGCTGAAAGCTAACGGTTGCACTTGCTGTAAAACTACAAGAGGAAGGCTGAAAAACACGATAATCCTGCGGGATTCTGCTTGGTTTCAATATTCTTTGCCAAAATTTTAACGATAAGTGAAATGTGTGAGTATACGGCGGTGAGTTTAACACCGCATAAGTGCTAGCGTTCTCACTTGCAGGAAGAAGTGCGAAAAGAAGACTCTAAAACACGATATTCCCGAGGACCTACATAGATTGATTCTGAGATTAAAGATAACTGGGAACTGTGACGAGGAGGCAATGATTCAAATAACTGCATAAAGATAGAGATTGTATTTCCTCATGAACTACCGGGTGAATATTGAAAAATACAGCAATCTTGGGGGAGTTAAGTATGTTTTCATTATCTTCTTCGATAGAAGTTGAAATAGCTGTTGATTTCGAACAAAACAGAAGGTAAAGATTTGAACATTTTCGGCTGTTGTTGAATACATACAACTATATTCAACATAAATAATCATATACACTTTGCTATAACCTTTTATTTATGTATTACAGGATATGTCACTATGTAAAAAAAAACTTTGCGATTCAATGGAATTTTACATAAAGTGGTGGCAATAATGATAGCACAATTTGAAATTTTGTAATAAGTTTAAAAATACTGCATCAATACAGTTGAAATTTTAACTGAATAATGTTACTTTAACTAGTTATCGATTGATTATAATCGTTATTGTATTCGTTGTCTTTTCAAAATTTTACCACGAAAATAATAGTTTGTGGGTGCAAATCGGGTGGAAATAAAGATAGCACATATAGAAAAATTGTATTTTAGAAAACAATGAAAGCAAAAAAAAAAACATAATTCTTATTATTTAGAAGCGATGCATTTTGATTGCAACACCTGTGCACATCGGTTATTCATAGAAATAATTAACTTGGCGAGCATTTCTTCAGGGATAGCCTCCCAGTAGTCATTTATGGTCTGCCACAAGCTTTCTTTATCCTGAAATTGTCTCCCATTGGCGTAAACATGCCGTGAGAGTATCTCCTAAAGATTTTCAATTGGGTTTAGATCAGGTGACTTAGCAGGCCAAGCTAAAGTGGGGATATTATGGGTATTAAGCCAATTTGTTGTCAACCTCGCTGTGTGAACGGCGGCATTATCTTGCTGGTACACCGCTTCTTGCTGATGTTTATCAGTTTTAAATGGAAGAAGACTAGTTTCTCAGACTTCTGTGTACTTTCTGAGCATTCTGTCAACCTTCCATCATCACCAAATTCGCCTTGCCCTTGATGGAGAATGCTCCCTAGATCATAAGGGATCAACCACCATAAGGTCGTTTACTAAAAATTTTGTCCTCCTTTCTAAGATCATGCCAGTAGTATTGAGAACAGTCAGGTCCCGTCTAAGTTAAACTTTTTTTCTTCGGAAAAAATAACATTAGACCAATTTTCATTGTTCCATTGCACTTTTTCTCGAACCCATTTTTCGCTTTTTGCCTTGTGTGCTTTCGTGAGTGCTGGTGCAGTTTTCTCTTCTTATAACTGTAGTTCTTAGATGAACCTAGTTTCTGTCGCACTCTTCTCGGTGTAACATTTAGTTGCAGGGATGTTTGCAGGCTTTTTGACCCCTCTCCTGTCCGAGACGCCTCACTGAGAAGTCGGCGGCGGGCTGTAGGGCTGAATTTTGAAGGGCGGCCAGGAGACTTCTCTTTTCCGTATTCTTCTGGGTTCTTCAAAAAGTTAGTTACCAGCTTTCTAAATCTGCTAACCTTCCTAGAAATCTCAGATTTAGTGTATCCTTCTTCATTTAATGCGCTTATTTGACCCTTTTTCTTTTCAGATAACCCACACTGTCTTCCCATACTAAGAAATGGGCTAATTTCCAATTATAGAGGTTACAAGGTGGGGAGCAACTATCCAATATGGCGACGCCGGTTTGTTTTGATATTCTTCTTCGCTAATATGGATGTAGTAACGCGGAATTGTAATTTTTTCAAATTATGCTATCTTTATTTTCACCTAAATTCCAACACAAATTTATACTTTTCATCATAAAAGTTTAATCAAATAGTTTTTAGGGAAACTATGATAAGATATAGGTAACTAGTTGAAATACCGTTTTTATGTCAAAATTTCGCATGATATGGCGTAGTATTTTTTAAGTTATCGAAAAATTCTGAATTGTGCTATCATTATTGCCACCACTTTATAACGGACAGGTTCTCCCTTCCCAATTAGTCCGGTAATTTAAGGGTTTAATGTAGATGCATTTGAAGAACATATAGCAAGAGTTGTCACGGTGGGAAAGTGGGTAGTTTTTTTACGAATTTGTTCGTCACGTGAAGTACATAGAGATGATGCTCACTCTAAGGAAGGAATTTCTCATGCCAAGATAGAGTACTATTCTCCACTTTGGATGCAGAATACGAGAGAAAAAAGCTAGAACAACTACAAGCTATCTAAAAATTGTTCACGGCCAGAATTTGAGGCATGCAAGAGTAAGATTACCACAAACGACTTAGCTTTCTCCAATTGTATTCAAAAGCAGATTTGAGCTCATATATGTTTGAAAAATTCTGAAATGTGTCGCTGTGAATGTCAACAATCGGCTTGTTCCAGATACTCAGGAAGAACTGGAAGCACATGCGATGTACGTATTCCAAGCAGAGATAGTGGCAAAGCCGGAACGACAAAATATTCCAATAGCTCCACTGTACGGGGAGCAAGATTGTTTTACAAAATGCCTCTGTATATTCGAAACGCCACTGATGTGAAAGCTAAAGAGTGCATATTTTTTAGTCGCTAGTTTAAGAAGAATACCAGATAGACCAGTTGTCGGCAGTTACGTGCTCTGTGGAGATAATACGCTTCTGGTTCTGTCTTTGGTTGCTAACTGTGACCCAGCAGAAGAAACCAGGCATTGTCATTCCGCCTACGTACGGTGACGTGCGCAACATCATCTGTACTTCATCCGAAGACTCTCAAGGTACTCTAGTATTGTAACTTTTTATCACTTGTAAATTTATGAAGATCCTGTGTGGGAACACCTTTGTGCTTGGGTTCCCCGTGTTTATCGACATACTAGGCCTATATGTTCCTTTTTCGTCCTCTCTTCAAACAGCTTAGTGCTGATTTAAGGAGGCTTAAGCTATCTTGTAATACTAAACTCTTACTGTTTATTCGCATTACAGAATAAAAAAAAAACTGTCTCAGGAACCGAGCACTCCCGCTGTGTTGGCGATTCTGAATTGCCTAAACACTAATGCGTCGCACCAAACTTGCTTTCTAGCTGGAGTTAAATTAAGCGAAACGTCAAAAAATTCTATGCAGAGTTAACGAAGCGTCCTCCTTTGCTTTGGCGAAATTCTACTTGCCGGTTCGATACTTAAGCCCCTAACCGATTTTATGCTTCCCTATGTCACGTACTTCCCAGTACTTGCTGCTTGAATTGCCAGAGTTTGCAACAATTACGACATATTTCTTTTGAGAAAAATATGCGTTTTAGAAAAATTTATAAAGCATCGCCTTCCGATATGTTTAAACTTATATCATTCCCAGAAAGTGGTAAAATCTGTTGTAGATTTGCGTAATGTGCTTGTTCGGCGTCCTGTAAGATTGCACTGCTTAAGGCAAATGTGGTGTCACCACCCCGCAGAGAAGCTCCAGAGCCTGAGAACCTTGGTGTGAAGGCATGCAGTGAGAAGCTCATTAGCTTTCCGTCTCTGCCCCAGAGACGCGCTCTAGTTACAAATGACTTTGGACATCTCGGGGGACTGAAACAAAGCAGCAACACCGGGATGCCTGCACTGGGTAGATACACCGGATTGCTTTGCGCAAATTTTGCCCTGCTCTCAGGACAGCCTGCAACCGTAGAATTGGTCCTACAGAAACGGCAAGCAATGGAAAATCCAAAAAAATGCATCGGGATACATCGCACAGAAATTTTGAGCCGTATTAAAAACAATACATGACCGAAAAGGTAAATGAGCAGGCGCTTATTCAACATGAAGGAAAGGCAAATCCCAGAAACTAAATGCATGAGACACACAACATTTTTAGCTTCACGCTAAACCACATTCGCCCGCCGAATGGAACGCACAGATGTTTATCGAAGATACGAAAGGGAACTTGATATGTTTGAATATCTGGATGCAGTGTGGGCCGTACATAATCGTGAAAAAAAACTTACAAAAACCGTTGTAACAGAAAATAACGTAGAAAATATTCTTTTTATTTATTTATCATTTGCCGGTAGATGAACTCAACTTAAACATTCAGAAATAAAGAAAATATACGAGTCCATACAGGAAACGAGAGCTTGCGTGCACTGCAGACTGCACGATAGTACTCTGACAGGCACTGGACCCCGAACAGATGTTATTCCTTGGGTTCGGTTTCACACCTTGCTGTCGCATATACATCCGCGCATTTGCTGCGCTACAGAGGAGTGTAAAAATGAATTCTTCTCGTGTAAACATGAATGAAGAAACCCGGTAATATTCAGTAACTAGGTCTAAGTGACACGTCAGTAATACGTCTATGTTATTTGAGTGGGCCTGGCTTGTATTGTCGATGTTCTACTTAGAACCGTAAGTAAACTAAGAAAAGTTGAGACGCATTATTTTTTTTCTGTATTGATTGTCTGCTTCAACGCTTCTGAAAAGTTTACTTCAGTAGTACACTTACTGAAAAACAGAACTCGTTCAATTATTTTTCAAACCTTGGGGTAGCATGGATAATGCTATCACATCATCATTATAGTACAAGTGCTAGGAAATATATGTGCTCTACATATAAACAATATATCCATCCCTTAGGGGACATAGGATTGGCCATAGCGTTAAGCTAGTTTGTTAGGTTCACCCATTATATGTTAAAGGGAGTAGGACTCCACAGAGACTCAGTAGGCAACCTTACCCATAGCGAGGCCTTCAGGACGGTATTCTTTTATGTACATGCTGCTCGTTTCTATTTTCATACTCGTACTGATGATTTATTCTCTTTTTCTTCCTCTTCTTTCCGGGCTTACTGTTATAATGCGCATTGATCATGTGTGAGAACATCATCGTGTTTCATGTTCCTTTCGGCATACTTCATGTCCTTTCCTTTTTTTTCTGTGAGATCATCTTTCAGAGGAAACAGAGGCTTAAACTTCTCATTGTAACTAATTTAACCATAATACCATGCAGCAGCAAGGTACACCGTTGTAGGGCTCAAGAATTTTACTGGTAACTATAGAATTGATGAAACGGTGAAACAATATAGAGATGGAGGGACAGACATAAATTTAATTGTGGAAATGAATTTAGAAAAGGCACGTGAAAATAAATTATACATTATCAATAGGTTTGCAATTACAGCTATGAAAAACTTAAGGCCCTTACCTGACTCTTAGTTGAACACTTCCACATAGACATTGCATTTTCCAGTTTTTATTTTCTCTCCAAATACAGTCTTTGATATTTAGCTGAAACTAGCAGGTTCCCGTGTCAAGCACGCACCATTAGCGTCGCATTACTTGAAATTGTCTCGACACTGAAATAACTCATCACAACGGTCAAGTCCCTGCTGGTCGATGGTTGCTGACTGGATCGAAGAAAGCCAGACGCAAAGCCAAGTTTTAAAAAATTCCCTTTGTGTTTCAGGGCTGAGCGTCTCTTGTTTATCGTAAAAACCGCTTCAGCATACCCATGACATGCGGCAGAGTTCCACTGGAGATACTTAAATGTCAGGTGTAAAACCCGTAGAGTTAAATCCGATATTTTTTTTTTACTTCCGTTGTCTCCATCTTTTCCCTCGACATACTATGTGTCCCCTCGATTTTCCCCTCTTTGATCACTATTACGGTATCATAAAAAAGTATCTTAAATCTAATGTACATGTAATATATAACATAGTTTATAGTATTTAATGGACAATTCATTACTGCATATACTGGAATTACATCCCGGATGGATATCAATTAAGTTTCCATACACATAGCAAACGACAACCTTCATTGCATGTTCCCTCCTTTAATTTCAGTGAAACAATACGATTGCTTCTTGATCCACTCATAAAAAATGTCAGTTCTCATATCTTTATTTCCTATCGTGATCGCACTGGCTCTTTGCTGTATCCTACTGATGTCTCTCGTTTATCTTCGGTATTATTTCTCCACTTCATTACAATGTTAAACTTTAAATTGTTACTCTCAATTCAAGCACATTTTGTAAGATATCTGAAATACGAAAAAATACTGAGATGGCACCTGATGCAAAAATTAATGGCTCATTCTGCCAGACTACACAATGTTCGTAAATGGTATTAGAGAACTAACTGTATAACTATGGAAACCCTCCTGAAAGTTCCCTTAATTTCTCTAGTAAAGTAGGTAACAGAAGTTACTGTACTTGTCGCAATTACTCTCCACTTATGTCACTTTCTTCAGCACAAATACAAGGCTAATGGAGCTAGCGCTGTAACACTCTAAATAATGAAAAAAAAACGTATGCCACGAGGGTTACTGCTTTTGCTTAGTTAGCCCTCAAACACAACAGCGTGAAAAAAATACACTAAGCGATAATTCAGTTTCTTCATAAGATGAAACCCTAAATTCACTGTAATAAGTAATGTGCTTCTCAGAATATAGTAGAGGATATTCTATCTGCTATATCTTTAATATATGTTAAACTTGGCTGCCTTACTCTAAAACAGCTCTCTTATGGCTCATATAGATACGACTATATTTCAGGAAGTGAAAAATGCTCTCACGCACTTTTAAGGCTGTAGCCAAGAAGAGATGTAGAGTTTATTTTGTTCCACATTTCGCAAATTTTTAAAGCCATGTCTCGCTTTAACTAGATTGTCAGCGCTCTAGTTTCTCTTGGAAACTACATGGTGCCCCATTCTAGTTAATATAAAGAAATATAAAGTTAAGAAAAGGGTACGTATCACATGGCGAAAGTCTACTTAAGTATCAGAAATGAATGATGAACTTACTCTAAAGTTTTCAAAATTCCAGAGAAATTGAACACGTGAATGTGAATCTTGAGTCTTCCACCTAAGCTAATGCCTGCAAGTGAGATATACAGTAGAGAGCATAGGTTAAGGAACAGTAGAGGTTAAGGAAGTATAGGTTAAGGGACAGTAAAACACTGAATTAATTGAACCTTATTACAGACTAGTGAACCCGTGCATGAAAAATTCACGCAAAAACCTATACGTTAGCCTAATGCCTCTAGGCCGGTGCAGAATCTCCTCTTCTCTTATTTGCTTCTTAAGTTTCTTCGTTTCTTCATTGATCCTTTGTCGTGCTGTCATCCTTAGGTCTTCTATATTGACAGGCAGAAGTAATATCTTGAGTAAAACACTC
>LQNS02278145.1:15380134-15393777 GCA_001587735.2 Parhyale hawaiensis
CCTTGAGGTCGCGACCGTGATATTTTGACCGCACCATTGAGCGCCTTCAAATCATCCAATTTTTGGTTCCGTGATGATGTGATGCAATTTTAAGGAAGTTTGCCAGACCTCAGGTTATTTTTGGCTTCCGTTAGCAAAATACAAATCGGACATTCGTTTTCGAGGCTTCGGAAAATATTTTCCAACTGGAAATATTACGCGAGGCGAAGAGAGAAGAAACTTGGCACGGAAGTGCTCATTATGGTAAATGATAATTATAATGTCTATGTACTGTAAGTCTGTAACCCAGTAAATTTTGACGAAAAAATTTGAGGTGGTTCGCATGAAGATTACTGCTCTTGTAGAATTAAGCATTTAATGACAATAGTTATACTATGAAATTCTGTAGCTGTTAGCAATTGCAGTTGTTCGCGATTTTCAAACTTCGATTTCATAATTGATGTTGCAAATTCTGGTTTTCGAAACCGTTTGATTTATATTTCCGAATTCTGATCGTGGGACATAACTGATAATAGTGTTGAATGCTTATCAAAGTATAATTTTTTTATTGAGAAATAAAAAACAAAGTTTCATTCCCTCGGGGACAGAGGATGGGCCAGCAGTAAACCCTGGGGGCCTGATAGGTTACCCAAGCCATAGCTAAGCCTTCGGGACGACTGGTTTTCGTTACCCCGTTGCTTCTTTCCACTGTCATACTAAAGTGGTGGAAATAAGCTTTGGACACTTACATGTTTCTAAACAACTTTTTACATACTGCTTCAATATGATTTAAATTTTTATGGAATATATATGGATTATAACATGTACTTGCAATTCCCGTAGGTATCAACTTTTTGGGTGGAAGTAAATGTAGAATTCTTAAAGCGTGCCCAGACGAGCCACATCTTTCCTGATTTCGACGGGACAAAAATGTCGGCTCGTCCTGCTTGGCATGACACTTAATGCACACGTGCCGGAGAAAGATTCTTGCGGTTGCATTGCCTTTCCGTCAAGTTATTTCAAGTCTTGCAATAAATAGATGTGGCAAGTATGAATCTAATCAATAATACTGCTTGTTTATTCACTGGTTACTTATTCCATTTACATAGTACTCAGCGACTAGGTGCTTTGCACAAATGTGTGAGGCTTTTAAACGAAATGTTAGAATGTAAGTCTCTTCTGGCTACCGTCATTATAACCTAGATAAAAATTTTTAAATACTTTTGACAGGGCAGACGGAATTGCAACCATTTGAAGTAAATTAAGAAAAACCAAGTAGGACATACAATGATGCTGAATAAATAACAGAGGAAATGAACTGCAAGTTTCTTTGATTGGCTCAAATGCGAAAAAAAACTGCCTAGACTCTTCGTGGTGAATTCGCCCTTCAGACAGCATTTTTGACCAGTCTGGTAGAGCTTTTGTTGACGAAACACGACTTTCGGCAACTTTTACATGTCGTCTACATTGGGCATTTGAAGGAAAATTTTGTTCCGAATTACAAAACAGGCTTAAGAAGATAATTTTTTATAAACACACCTGCAAAATTAGATTACTATCCGAGCAGCTAGTTTACGGTAAAATTTCTGAACTGGACAAAGGAACTACCTATACTGTATTATATTTCTGCTTGAGGCTCCATCCGTCCGTACGGCCATGTGTCTGCACGTTACGCTTTTCAGTATAAGATAGCGGAAGCTTCAATTTTACAAGAAGCTCTGATATTCGCTTCAAGGAAGTTCAAGCATAGCTGTCTGTCTTCATTTCGCTTGCTCATGAAAAAAAAATTCAGTCAGTTTTGAAACAGAGATATGAAGTTCATATTACACGTATCATAGCTACATACTGATTTTCACATCATGCAATATTTACTTTGCTAATGTTGCATGACGATCCAAATATGAGAATATTCGTAGCCAGGATACGATGCAAATGATGCAAAGCGCGCTGTTTTGGACTGCTTCATTTGAAATCATTTTAAGGTGAAAGTATGATGTTTAAAGAAATCAGGTAAACTGACAGAAAAAGGGGTTCGGCAAAAAGAATCAATTATTAAAAAATGGGAGGAGTCTGATGTAAATTGTGGTAAAGCTATTGCATAAAATAGAACAGAAGAATGATGGGGTATGACAGCCACGGCTTACGCTATACAGCAGAACTCAACTAGCCATCTACGAACGCCGCGACCTCGGCTATCAAGTTTCATAGTATGGCCGTTCTTTGGCAAGAAGTTTGCCATCCTTGGAGAAGCGGGAAATCATCGAATGCACCGATGAAAAATGGCAATGTTCAGGATGCGTGAAAGGCTAAAAAATGTTATCTTCAGACGATGAGAAACACAGCTTAGCGAAGGTGTATACATATAGAAGAGAAGCAATGAGAGAAGTACCTCCGAAGAGTGAGACTGCTATATATTTTTATTATTTTTTGCTGTCGTTGTCTACTTCATGATGTACAAGCGCGAATTCTTTCCTGGTAGGACATTTACGAGATTGACCCAATAGATTGTATGAGGTGACTAATAGCGAGGGCACAATATCGCAAAAATTGCTCAATCACGCAACTTTCTGCCGTTTGAGGCACGCTGATGAAAATGTAAGCCAGTTTGATTAAAGATAATTCATTGATGGAATGTACTAAGCAATATTGGGACGTTATACCTTAAGGCCCTATTACACGGGCGAACATTGTCCGGCAAACAGGAGGAATTGCCCTGCGGGCAGCCCGTTTTGTCCGCTGTCCGGCAGACATTCGCTGCTGCCAGAGGTTTGCTCACTACGCAAACGTTGTCGCCCGAACAGCGGGCATTATCAGGCGAACATTCAATTTATTTATTTTCAAGCCTCTCATATTGTTGCAAAATTGTTGTGAACTAGCTATAGCAGCTATTTCACTTTAAAACTTATAGATCTTGCTCACCGTTTAATCGTATTCGGATGAAAAGTATGTAACTGAAGGCCCTAATACACGGGCGGGCAATGTGTGGCGAGCAGCGGGCAGAATCTCCGAAAACATGCCCGCCGAACATTGAGGTGCTATTACACGAGACGGTGAAATCTCGAGGGCACGTCGGTCGGGCAGCTCTAATTTATATACTTTTCGTCTGTATAAGATTGAACTGGGAACAAAATCTGCAAATTTTGGAGTGCCCTAGCTATTTCAACAAATTTGAAACTATTTTGCAACAGTTTGAATGGCTTAAAAACAAATTAATTGGATGTTGGCATGATAATGCCCGCTGTTCTGGAGGCAAAGTTCACACAGTGAGCAAACCTCTGGCAGCAGCGAATGTCTGCCGGGTAGCGGGCAAAACGGGCTGCCCGCCGGCCAATTCCTCCTGTTTGCCAGGCAATGTTCGCCCGTGTAATAGGGGCTTAATGTGACAAAATCAATGCAGAAACTCTACAAACTCATGACAGTGCTTGTAAATATTTAATAATTTTGCATTGCATTGAACTGAATTGTTCATTAATAATTACGCTTTTCTTTCTCTGTATTCAGTAGCGAACCCTAGCTGTAGTTAATATTTCGCGTGCTCTGTGTCATTAGACCCCGGTTCAGTTGTGCACTTCTTTCATGATAAAATTTAAAAGAAATAGTGATATTAACGTCAATTGGTGACTGCTAGCTACTATTACTTGATGAGATTCCTTGACGCGTAAAGTTTTGCTAAAATTAATGTATCTTTGACTCCTCCGAAGTATGAAAGTTTTCTATTACTGAATATAGAGCAGTTTATACATAAAAAAAGCTCACCATTCTCGGCTACAAGGATAAAAGGAAACTTTGGCTATGCTTTTTAAATGAAAATCGATGCCGTACGGTAAGATTTATCTTTGAATGATTTATAAATGAACTTTCTGCTCAATTTCAATTTTCAATTAAAGTGGCGTAATGTGGTAGCTATTCTTTTGCTGTACCATCTGGCTAACTTTATTATTCAGACTTCTCACGCGACGGACAGAGCTTGTGACTGACACTCGCAACGCGCGTGTGGCCGTCAGTCGCAAATCGTGACCATCAAGGACACTGCTCGATGACACTGGGCCTTTACTTCATTAACTTTCGTTCCTTCCAATTTCATATTCCCATCGATGTTCTTTTGCTCCTCTTCTTCTCCGGCTTGCTGTACCCCCACAAGTTGATTTAGTTTACGAACCACCTCATGAACGAGTTTCGCATATCCACTGACGTTCCAACAAGACGTTGACCACCTGAAGGAACGGACCATAACGTGGTAGAAGAGCGTTGATGTCCACAAATGTTCAGTAATGCACGTAGGGCCGCAAAACCCTTCCACCCGATTGAAAATGAACAGCGCAGAATTGGCAGCTGCTACTCAGCAACAACACTTGGGAATAACAATTACAACCAAACTATTACACAGTCAGCAAGTTGATATGAGCGTGAAATTGGCAAACAGAGGAATGCAATTCATTACCAGGAACTTCAAGTACAAATCCAAGGACATAATCATCTCCTTGTACAACGCACTAGTGGGCCCGCATTTTGAATATGCTGTTCAATATTGGTGGCCACATTAGCGGATCCATATAGATAAAATGGAAAGAAACCAACATCGAACAACAAAATTAATACCTCAGCTGCGAAGCAAGCCATACGAGTGTTACCTACAGGAAGCTGGCCTGATCTCTCTCGAGCAAAGACGACTCAGGGGCAACTAATAGAAATATTAAAGTACTTGAATGTTCTTTTTTTTCGCTGAAGTTAAAGGAGGCTTGAATGGTTTGAACCACGTACCTACAATGGGACTTCCGAGAAGTCGCTTGCTAAACAACTGTAAAAATTTAAAACCTAAAGGTAATAGAGCCACCTTAAGACAGCAGTTCCTTCTATATTTCATAGCAGACATCTGGAGTAAACTTCCCTGCAAAGTGGTCGATGCGGAGACAGTCAACGTACTTCAAAATTGTCTTAACAAACATTGGGTGAGACACACTCCACAGCTACAAACACCTTCTCCACGAACAACAATTTCTTAACTGCCAAAGCTTCGGGGGCCACCTTAATATAATAGACTCCCGTCCGAAGTTGTTGGAGCGGAGTTCATCTAAGCATTCAAAAGATCGTTTAGACGAATAAAGGGAACAACATCCTCCACAGTTACAAACTCCTCCACCAGGAGTAACGAACTCCTAACGGCCGAAGCTTGTAAGCCACCGTAATCCATATTCCATGCTACGACTAACTTAACATGTTTAACCTCCCCGGATCTGCAGCGATCTTCTCCTTGCCTGACATTATTTTCTTCTTCTTCTTTTCTCTCCCAGAAGTCTCCATGATCCTGAGCTATTGGCGATGGCTCATTGAGGGCCGGAGCTTAAGTCGCGGCTGCTCTCTAGGAATGGGCCTGCTTGTTCGTCTACTGCCGGCTATCTAATCTAAGTACAAAGATTCGAAAAAAATGGGTGAAAGTTGTTATATCCTAAACAGGACATGAGACACTGTCTGACCTGAGGGTCGCAATTGTGGGGCATTTTCTTTTTTAGATTTCCTCAGATAGCACTGTGATAACTTTTTTTTAAACTTACGTGTAAATGACAATTTTAGTTTAACTGTCGATTTTTATTTCAAAAAAAGCAGATCTAATACGAGAATTTCTTGAATGACACGCGTCGCGTATCCACTGTTGTGGGGAGCAGCGCCTCAGGGTGAACCACAAGTTAATAGTTATTTTGATAAATTTCTATTCCTAGATAAGCTTCGGGAAAGATATCTAGATGTGCATCCCAAGGGGACCATAATGCTAAATTGTTATCAACTTAAACTCTACACTCATATGCTATAAATTGCAACTTATTCGAGTTTTCAAAAAATTGAGTTGTAAAGACTCCACTCAGGCATTAAGGGTAGAAAAAGCCTCGTGTAATGCAATTATTTTCATTCCAACTTGGACCATGCCATGACTGACCGCTGGGGCAGCACTGCGACAATTTGCTTCACCGGCAAATGTTACGGAAAGTTGCCGTAGACTTTGGCATCGGAGCTCAGTGGCAGCTGAGGCGCGTTTAAGGAAGGAGGTGCGTCGCTCCTTTCTATCAAGTCTGGACCTTCATATTGTGTTCGCGGGGCTCTCACCAAGATCAGCTCCAAAAAGAGCACCAGTGCTGGTTATGATGAGACAATATGAGTGAGTCAGCTAGTGTCGCAGTAAACTGATATGAGGTGATGATAAATGAAATGAGAAATTGAGATTTCGGTGTTCCGTGACGAACTGAAGGAAATGACTGTGAGCGAAAAGCGATGTAAAAACCAGGGAATGCGTCTTAAAAGTTGCTTTTAAGTTCGTTTATTTGTAATGTCTTTCATCTGTGTATTCTCACATTTTCATTAGATAGGGATTTTTTTTTCTAGAATTACAGAAGACGATATGATGTACCGGACGCAAAACCATGCAAAAAATTATCGATTTTTAACTCTAATGTGCTTCACGATATTTTCGACGCAAGTAGTAGTGGAAGTATTGCGTTTGCAGTGAGAAAACACCTAGCATAAATGATGAAAATAAAGAGTAGGGAAGCTTCTAAGAAACTCGACACAAAGTATGACTAACTACAAATGAATGCTCTTTATTTTATTAACGTTGGTAGTCAAGGCACATAATTTTGCTGCTTCTCAGGGACTATTTCTAACCTGGGAAACAACTTATCCCCTCACGAAACATTTTTACATCGTTTCGGTATTGAGCTAATAGTCTCTCGACGCTTGGCACCTACTGGATGGGTATGCTCGGGTTCGATCGCTAAGAGGTTAAAAAAACTCTGAAGTTTACGAAGAAGGTAATAAATGTGTCATGTGTTGAAGGTTATTGTAGTGAAATTACTCCAGATATCCATCATTAGCGCTCGGATTTCTAGCAGTGGACGAATGTACTGAGACGGCGGGATGGCAGATTTCGACAGTAATAATTATAACACTTGAATTGAACAAAGAATTTGAGACATTTCTGTTTAATTCCACTCTATTATAACGCACTAATGATACAACAATAACGCAGTTCTTTGCGTCTACTTTATCGCTTCTTTGGCCAGAATCCATTAAGTTTAACTACAGCACAAATTCTGTACCTCAATATGCTGCTCCTATGCTACTTGCCTCGCACACGGCCTGCTCAGAGTTGCAGATAGGTACGGACGCGCTTTCAGGACGCTGACAAGCTAGTATAAAACGGTAAAAAAATATTCCTGAAGGCCCAAAGTAGATGCGAACACTGCAGAAAGAAGGCTCCTGACGTGCCCTTTTCCCCACAGCCTATACAGGATAACAGCGGCATTATCTTATACTAGATATTTTACAGTCATGAAGGTGGGACAAATAAGCATAATGCAATCAGTTCATGTTTTCTGTAAAAGCACTGTATTTATGAGGCATAATGGCAGTATGAATTATTTCTACTTCATGTAAAACACTAAACTATTTGATAAGCTCCTAGAACAGTCTAGCGCTGGAGCTATTCTATATTTTGGAGTCTCATACAGGATTCAACCCTTCAGCTACATAACTTCCTGTTCATGCAATATGCATATAGGTTGAGTGATAAAAAAAACATGATTTCCGATTAAAATAATAACTGTCTCTCAGGTTTTTTTTAGCTACAAATGAACGAAAACTACTGAGTTTTAACCAAAAACTTCAGAAGTTTTTCGTGCTATTTTGCAACTAATAAGAACTATTTTGCGAGAAATAAAAACTATTTTGCTAAAAATCAAAACTATTTTGTTGGATATAAAAACTCTTTTACTATGATACCTGCAATAACGACTTTTTAAAGTGCTATGTCGGCTAGCTTTCTAGCGCTAATATGACCACCTTTTAGGACTAGAAATCCAGGCTCTATCCATCATAGTTTTTGCCGTGTGAAATGCAGAGTTGCTTTTCTGCAAATTACTCGCTTAGATTAGTAATGGGAAAAATTCGTGAAACATAAACTATACGGAATTTTAGTTTCTACATGGGCAGTTTATCCTAACTTTTTTGAAAAAGAAGTTTTTATGGTAAAAATTGTTCTGTTATGCGGTAATTTAGTTTTTATATAAGGTTTGGAAATAGCATTTTAGGAGATAGGATCTAAAATTGTCACTGAAGTCATTATCACACTTTTCTGAAAGTTACTCTTTCTGCCGTCTGTATTGGCATGAGTTACTTTTATTTTATCCCTCAACAAAATATGTAGTGCAATTTAAGTCTAAAAGGACCAAATCAAACTTCGACTTCTCGTACGATTAGCATTGTTTGAAACGTAGTTTATAAAATCTAATTTTATAAGGTTAGTGAGGGCTGGAACATATTAAAGACTAGAGCACGCTGAGAATGCATACCTCCGCCAAGCGAGGCAATGGTAGCAAAAAAAATCAAAATTGGCTCGGAAACCATAATTTCCTTTGCATAAACTCCAAAATCTAATTATTTGTGCCTTTTGATAGTAATAACAGCTTGTGCAATCTTCTTGAAGATCCGTTCATAACTTTTTGAGTTATACTGCTGACACACGTTAAGACAAACATGAGTCAAACATACAAACGAACAAACCGATCTGCACCAAAATTTAATCATTTATGTCTTTTAACATTAATAACAACCCCTATAAATTTCATAAAGATCCATTGGTTATTTTCTGAATTATTGTGCTAAAAAGCATAAAATATTATAAACAGTGACAAACGAACGAACGACCAAACGGTTCATTAACAGAATTTGGTTATCTACTCTTTGTTATGTACCTAACACCTCATGTTATGTTCATAAAAATCCATCTATAAGTTTTTGAGTTGCGGCATTGAGAAAAATGAGGCAGTCAAACAAACGGATGGACACATCTTCACCAAAAAGTTATCATCTGTTCCTCCTAACATACCTAACCATCCCTGTAAATTTCGTCAAAATCGGTTCATAACTTTTTGAGTTAGGTTAGTGACAGACAAACACGATGAAAACCTCGTTGGCGGAGGTAAATATAGGGGGCCTGCACGAATAGGTTGTTAGCCACTGTGTTTTAAAAGTGAGCGTCATGATTTATTTTATTTATTTTATGCTGAAGATCATGAACTGCACTTCACTTAATTCTTTATTGCCTACATTAGACTTCAGTTTCCGTAAGAGTAGTATCATTTTATTTGGCTTTCGAGTCTTATCAGCGGTAAATGGTTAAATGTTTACCGTCGGTTTTATTCCGCAGCACTACACCGGGCGGCTGTCGAAGAGGCGGCTTAGGCAGATCCGCGGGTGCTGATGTTAAGCTATGCGGAGCGTCTAACTTTTCACCACTGGACAAAGAAAACTTAAACTACAGTCAGTTTATTTATTTATTTTCTTGTATCGTGTTGCGATGAAAAATTACTTTTTAAATGTGCTCATGTAATGCTTGTCGTTTTGAAAAGTGATTATTTTGCCTAGAGTCGTAGAATTACTAAAAATTTCAAAATTTAGACGAAAGGTGAAATCGAAAAGTTTTGTAAAATCACCACTACCACGGACATGAACCATGAAGAGCTGTTGAAAGTTTAGTATCGATGTTACTGCAGAGTACGGTAAATAACGGATACTGCAGTCGACCGAACACCGTTGTAGCAGCAGCGATATGTTCAACACTTCAGGCGTGTTGCAATCATAGCTCGAGAGCAGGGTGTCCTACACCAGCGTCGCTCGCCGCTTAACAAGCGTTTTGCAGTCGGTGGCCGTTGTCATACCAAGTAACGATTATTTATTCAGGACTACGTCGAAGATTTCTCGGTTTACCTTAAGCCCAACAGGGTTGGGTGAAATTGCATTGGCATGCTGAGTTTAGGGGTAGTGTTTTCTTCGCGCTTATGATTTCGAAGTTTTAATTATTGGCTATCACTATCGGTACAAGCTGAGGACATATAACCTTGGTGGAGGTAAGAGTTAGAACGCCTTCTGGGTTTTGTAGTTTACTGGGGTCAAATAAACTACAAAACCCAGAAGGCGTTCTAATTCTTACCTACAAAATGATTCAGCCTGGGAGTCCTCCAATCTTTGAATAAACCTTAGTGTAATATGTTTCATACAGCGGATGCAAAGTGTTGTTTTATTCTCTACGTTAGATTAAAACAATGAGCATAAAGGTATATAAAAATTTGTACTGAAAACGCAGCTGGAGGTGCTGATAAAGGCTTCATATCTTAACTCGATTTTTTTCCCAACCGCTGTACATCTTTGCTTTTGAATCTGCTCTTGTTTTCAGAAATCTCTTCATAAATACTTGATTAGAACATTTCTTTATGGAAGCAATATCTCGCATCAATATTCAGATATAATGAGTGAGCCAAAACTGATATAACTAGCAACATGGATTTAGAAAATGCTGTTAACTAATTAAAACAAGGAAATAAGGCAATGGTTTTGAGAATCATACATTGCTGCTGGTATGCAGAAAAACCGCTAGTAGCGAAAGGATTAATAATGCTATAGCGATATAATTCCGAGTTATTTTGCCAATCCTTGCTTTCTGGATGCAAAGAATTTTTAATAAATATTTTTTATTCAATAACAGGGGACCAAATTCTGTAGTACGGTATACTTTAATTGTTTTTTTATCGCATTTTCTGCTTAGCACGCAATTGTATGCTATTAATCGCAAGGAAACCTGATGTTTGGCTGGTGGATGACACGCTTAAGAGCACATTGTTTAGAGTAGATGAGCAGAAGGGAACCGAGAGGAAGACAGTCCTACAACTGAGTCTTTATCTCTGATGTATCCATCCATATACTGTGGTTGTTCACGTTGTAAATTACCGTATGTAGGTTCTACCAGACGTACCCTAATGAACAGAGACTCGTATTACCTTGGCCGCAGTTGTTAGACTGGCTTTCGCAGTTAATTCCTCTCCACTCTCCCCTGTTAGATCACACGCTGAAATCAGTTGCGTCACTGACTCAAAAAATCTATTCTAAATTACTGGCAAATATTTCACGCAAAACAGATTTACGTATCCTCGAATCTCTTTATATTTTCAAACTAACACCTACCCTAAAGGATACCCAATGTGTATTCCCCTTTCATATTAATTTGCTAACACATTGTTCATTATTCAAGATATTTTCTCCTTGCATTTCTTTATCTGCTGTATTGACTTTTGTGCATCCGTCTATGTTTCCGTTTTTACTCTCTTCGCCTTGTGAATTCATTGACACTTCAAACAGCTTCCTTTTATGGTCAGTTTTCATAAATAGGACTTTTCGGGTGTTACAGTTTATATTTTTAACTATTTCTTTAGAAATAGACTTCTATGTTGAGGCTAGTGGAAACTCATTTGACTGAGTGTAGTACAGTTCTTGGAAGTCTCACGGTTACTTGATCTTTCACTGAATTATTTAATCGAAGCTATGGACTTGCACTAGTCTCAAGAGACTTTTGCCCTCAGGGGTGTATTCTGGCGGGCCCTCTCCCTGCCACAATATATTTGGGCCTCACACACCCAAGGGTCCCGAGTACCTTTTCCGCAGGAGATGTTGCAGCTTGCCGCAGTTCCTGCTGACGAGATTAGTTTTGTAAAGTTAAGTAGGCTCTCAATACTTCCCCTTCTGTTTCGGGAGGTGGGCTGCCGATCGAGGTGGCCTATCTATTCCTGCTAGACTACTAGCTTCTTGTATTTCGTTCCCTGGCAGCAGTGACATCCGCTTCCAGTCTGGCAAACGTTTGGCTACGTGTCGAAAAAAAAAAAAAAAATGAAATAATAGAAGACTTCAAAGAACTGTATCTCTCTATCATTTTTTTTTTCTTTAATGGAAAATTCCATTTTCTCTCATTTAGTACCTTTTTGTATAGGCTAATTCTGTCGACAGTCTTCGAACAGGGCGCAATATTATTCGTTGAACTACTTTCTAGAGTAGTCATAAACTATGTTAAGTTTATTAGTTATGTAAGATCGCTTTGTAAAGTTTCATAGTTGCTACTTCAGTATTTTTTATCTTATAAAGATTTACGTTTTTAATGTCAACACATTTCTACGGCATCTATGCTTTTATGAGAACTGTGTTTCATGTACTTATAGAGAATGATTGATCGTCGACAGTACGGACTGATCCTCATTTCAATTAAAAAAAGAAGAACTAGTTCAACTTTTTAACGGACAGTTGTAAAGCTTTTCTAATTTTTTAGCGACAGTAGCTACGCACTGCTTTGAAAAAAAAAAAATAGGTGTAGGGCAATTTAGATTTCAAGTGAGCTGAGCAGTGAAGGGGCAAGATTTGAGTAAGAATAATTTTCCCTGGGCTGGCAAGAAATCTGCCTGGGCTGCTATTGCTGTGCTTCATCAAACGAGGAGACCACAATGTAGTAACTAGTGGGCTATTATAGGCAACCCTCCTGCATAGAACTTGAGCTTTTCAGTTAAATTTATGAAGTTACCGCATTTCTCACACCAGCCCTTCAATTTTCGGAATTTTTATACCTTAACGCCCGGAATTATTTTCTGTTGCATGTTTGACTTACTGTAACATACGTTCTTAAATTTCTCTGCCACGTTGCGTTTCGTATCAGGTTAATAGAAGTTTATTAATAGCTTCTAGCCGACTAGCGCCTTACAACTATCTTTCACTTTTATGCCCAAAATGGTCGTAACTAATCGAAATTTTTATGGAACTAATTTGCTATATGAGAACTCGAAAAGCTAAGGTGCTGAAAATACCAGGCGACCGTTTGCCTATCGCACCATCGAGCAATTTAGTGAGACTTGCAGAGCCCGTGCCAGATCGAGTAAGAAGAAGTGGCGCCCCAAGTTTGCCACGACTCTTATGCTCCAGAACTCATCGCCATCAGTATTGTCAGGAATCCGAGGAGGTCTCTGAGAAAAATGACTGCTGAGCTTGGAATTGCGGGGAAATCGGCAAGGCACGCGAGGTCACGCTCGACCCCAGCGCTCGCCTCGTTGAAGCGTCAGACAAATTCATAATTTAACGGTAACTTCCGAAAAACAAAGTTAGTGAGGTGCTCGAGAAGCTCGATGGCAATGTATAATGTGTCAGCCGGTTCATCTACGCAAGAAACTGCTGCATATCAGAGCATAAATAATATAACTATAGGAGAAATAAAAATTGCTGCAGCATTTGGATTGATGATCACAACAGTTCTTTGTACTGTACGAGACTAAAAATTAAGTGCGAAATATCGGCAATGCATACGAATATTGACCGAAATTGCAAGAGTATCGGCCACCCTTCGATACTCCTCTTATTAGCACAATGATCTTCATTATTGTTCCATTCTTATGAGGAAGTATGTTGGCATATGTGACGTCACAATTGGCGTCATCATCATTTACGGAAAAAAAAGAAGAACAGAAGAAAACAAGAAACAATTATTTATACAAGTTAGGTATTACCTTACCCTTGTAATTCGCTTCTTTGCGTATGATTTTTTTTTTTTTTTGACACTGAGAAAAATACTCCAGCTCGCTGTTTCTTCCTTGATGGTGAAATGAAGAACGACATACAATACATTGAGTAATGCAATACCTTACCTACCTACCTACCTACCTACCTTGTGGGTTATCAGACGAAATCCAGGTCTGATCACAAACTCATTGATATTACAACCCAGTTCTGTAGCTATGAATCAAGTGACCCAAAGTATAATGGGCAAAATAACATAAATAGTCTACGAGATTTAAATGCTTTCAATAATC
>LQNS02278145.1:15409355-15423573 GCA_001587735.2 Parhyale hawaiensis
GGGCTTGCTTTGTAGCGAGCGTTTTGAATATTTGCCTTTAGACGAGAATTTCAGTCGCATGAAGACTCCCTGTATGGCGCTTAAGTCGGACTGAAAGGATGCAACACCTTAACGGCGTACGTTACGGCACCAGCGGGAGAACACGCTAGCTATCTAGCGCTTTTCTTCGTCCAGGGAAACAAACGGGTCAGTTTTATTTCGTCAGTATGTTGGGTGTAGCTTCCGAAAGAAGAATATGCGGGCTAGTTCCAAAGCAAACAAAGCACAAAACTTGAGGTTTTTACCAGAACTGTCTCTCTGGTGTACTTGGTCGTGATAATAACTTATCATCTTGAGTAACTGTTGTATCTACTGTAAATACACTATTTCCGCTACAGACTCCATTGCACCTCATTGAACATTATAGTCATCGCTGCGAAACTCTTTTGACCGCAATGGTCGCTCTTCGTAACATCTTTTGGTGGCAAGCCTATATTGCCGAAAGTTGCCGTGTCTTTTTCGAGATTGTCGATGCGTAAAACTGCTGGAATTAATAGTTTTAGGAAAATTTCCCTTTAACTGCGGTAAATTTTGTGACACGCCCTGACATGCACAGAAGATGTTTCTGATCCGCTTCCGAGTGCCCACCAGAGGCGATCCCAGGTTACTCTGCTCTGCCGCACCACTGCCGTGCGGCCTGGACCCCAGTTTGGCACTTGCTACCGAGTTGTCGAGAACATACAAAGACCTGGAAAATGGGAATATCTTAACTCTATGTGCAGGTGTGCACATGCTAAACATGTTTTGGTAGCGGTTTGCCGTTAACATTTTTCTCTTTTCTTCGCAGTCATGACCTTCCGTACGATGAACGGAAGATTGTTTTTGTATCACTCACATTCAATTTGGCGTTTTCTGACGCTTATTAGAATCTCAGAAGTCTTCGATTCACTCGTTGGTGCTATAAATTATAACTGCGCTGCTTCTTGTGAGCGTTACTTCACTTCTCAAATTTATCTTTGCGCATATACTGTAGGTGCGGATATCTATATAATTTTTTCTACTGCGACATACTTCAAATTCAAAAGTAGCGTAAGTGTTAAACGTGTGAGACCTATCGTGCTGGCAGTGCAATGTTCCCCCACTAACATCTATGTTCGAAGATACAGCAAAGTGAAAATCTATACATGGAAGAGCACAAACGTCACTATTTTATGCCCTGTAAGTCATTACATCCTCTAAGTGAAATTCAAGTGTTAGTGCTGACATCTCGCAATACGCTGCAATATTTCCTCCCTAACATCGATGCTCAAAGATTCAGCAGAACGACGCTATATACAAGTGTGAGTATACAGACCTGCCTCTCTTACTTAAACCTATGTCAAATTTAATAAAAGTGCAGGAGTGAAAGCCACGTGTTAGCGCAGACAACCCCGAGTTCCACTGCAATTTACTGAAAGCCAAGAGTGTACAAGCAGCCGGGACATTGCGTACTACACAGCTGTAGGCTCCATTTGTCGCCGGCCTATCGTTTACACGGAGCTGTTTGCACGATACTTGCGATAGAGTTAGAACGCTGGGGGGCTGTGCTCTCTAGCTCGGTGACGGCCGCGCTCGATAAACATGGAAAGTAAGGAAACTGCACTCAACACTGGCAAGAAATTGAGCAAACAGATATTGTAATTGGATGCTGTAGTTTAAAGTTGATAGAACATCTATTGCGCAATGAAGTAAAGTGAGAAAAAGGAAGGTGCGCAAGAAATTGAGTAAACAGATGTTGTACTTAATGTAGCATAGTTTCAAGTTGATGGAGCACCGATTGAGGACCAATTTCAGGTGATCAAAATGGAAAGTTGGCAGGAACTTGAGCTACGAAATTGAAGTGCTACAGAGCATCTACTAGTGAATGAATTAAACAGCTTAACTGGTGATAAGAGCGGTGTGTTTAGTTATCAGTTATCGACAGTAAGAGTGGAGATACGTAGGAAACATTAACTGATGTCAATCAGGCTCTGTGTGGTGGTATTGAAAATTGACTATTCTACAGAAGCGGGCAATGAAGATGAGGGAGCAGCAACGGAAATCGTAGTAAGTTAAGTTCTGGGATCATTGAGAGAGTTTATTTAGTGGAACATGTATTTAAAAAAAAAAAAAGGATCAGGCAAACTGCGTGCCAAAGAATGAGCCGTCTACTTGTACATATTAATCTATATAAAAAGAGTATAAATATAAACTTTAACTTATCTAAATTAAGTTCTGATTTGTCGCAGGAATAACATTTTCGAAGCGTTTTTTTCATGGACTCCAGCTTGAATGGGACGCACATCTGTGTTTAAAGTTCGTCCGAGTTTTACATAATGAAACGATATTAATATTAGAACAGTCAAAAGTTACAGAACCATACAAACATGCAACCTAATTAAATTGAAATTAGCTCACAGAGAAACCTGCGAGAAGTTACCTACTAAACGTTTCTACTTCTGTGATAATTAGTCTCTTTTTTTTTGTAC
The DNA here is from genome assembly GCA_001587735.2 of Parhyale hawaiensis. Lineage (NCBI taxonomy): Eukaryota > Metazoa > Arthropoda > Malacostraca > Amphipoda > Hyalidae > Parhyale > Parhyale hawaiensis. Next base: position 15,411,842 of record LQNS02278145.1, read on the forward strand.
ACACGGGTGCTTGAGTATAATTATTACAGTGTCAGAAATCACGCAGTATAGACTTGAGCTAGACAATTGAAATAACAATTGTATTGACTAGTAGAATTAAAACTTGTATTAACCATTTTGGGCCGGCTCCACATTGGTCTAAACTTTGGAATGAACAGGCAAATGGTTTGGTCATACTTTCGATAAGACTTACAAAAAGGAGTTATAAGCAAGTCTCGTGCCAAATCAGATAATTTGTTTTAATGTTGGGACGGCTATGTTGTGCTCATGTGAAATGGACCTTTCCGCTAATTCTTTCATTTAAGTCGTAAATTTATTAACCAGATGTCAAGTATCCTCCAGCGAATGATGAACTTGTGTGCAATCTTTTTTCCTCGAGTTTGACAACCTTATACAGTATACACTAATCTAATAAGACTCAATACCATCCATTGTTATTGCTTCCGGTACCAATCCACTATATAATGAAATGCAGTTTATCGGTTGCTTGCTCCCTCCCTCGTTTGGTTGTTGCTCCGTGACGATGTTGAGGATTTAGATAGGAGAAAACTCATCTACTGAATAACATGATGAGGGAGTTGGACATTCTAGTACTGAGTTACTATAGATTAGATTTGATAGGCGACAGGACCATTCTCAAAAAGACACCGAAGCTTACGCCCCGGCCCTCTATGAACTATTCCCATTATGTTAGTAGGATATAAAAGACTGGGGAAAAGAGAAGAAAAAAAAAGAGTGAGAAGAAGCTCAGCAAAAGAGACGATCATGAATGCACTCAATCACGATCAATAGCCACTGATATGAGGAGTTAACAATGTCAGACAGTGTAGTTGGAGCGGGAAAGAGAATAAGACGGATTAAGGAAGCCTCGGAGTTTTCGGCCGTTAAGAGTATGCGACTCCTGAAGAAGGAATCCTTAACTGTGGGGGATGTCTCTCCCATTAAATGTCAAGACGATTTTTACGCGCGTTGACTGATTCCTCACTAACAACGTCGGAAGGGAGTATTCCAAATGCTGACTATGAAATACGGAAAGAACTGCAGACTTAAGGTTGTTTTTTGAGCTTTATGCTTGAGTTTTTGACCGTTGTTTCGCAAGCGATCATTAAGGTCTCTTTCAAAGAGTCCTGTTGCAGCTAGGTACGTCGTTGAAGCCACATTGTCTCTGGAATATGCTCCAGCCATTGATTTTCTGAAGCCTGCGTCGCTTAGAAAAAAGTAGTTAGGTACTACATATTTGATATCCGTTTGAACGTAGCATAGGAGAGGCTCAATCTTGGATGGAGTTCTTGGTCATGTCGTGCTTAACTATTATTATCAATAAAAACTCTACGTTTGGGCCTCCACGGACAGTAGTACAACTGTTGATAACTATTCCCGGGGTATGGGTATAGTTATTATAGGAGGCTGTCTGACTGACTCTCCCAAGTATACGATACCATCCTCGTAATCGGCACCGTTAATAACTGTTTGTTACTGGCGTCCGTCACGGCCACAGTTACTTCTTACTCGCCGCTCGGCTACTTTTCTGCCGTTTTCTCGTCGCAAGAGCGTAAGGGGAAGGACTATACTGAAGTTTTCTCAATATATTTTAGTTCTTCGAATCAATACGCAATTTGGTACATCCAAACGGCTTTCGGGGGGGGGGGGGGGAGTTCGTTAGTAATAGTGCACGCAGGCACTGTAGCAAGGGAATAGAATAGTATTTGGAGTCTGGACTGGCAAGGTGAACACAACACAGAATGGAAATGGAGATACGGAGCGCGAGGCCGGGTTCCGACGGCTGTTGTCGCCTAACGAAAGAACGAAGTCCTGTGCGCGCTCAGCGCTTTTATTGGACCTCATGAAGGAAGTTTTGGCATTGTTGCTTGCCCTTCAGTTTCCTTGCAGAGTGTGAGGAAACGCCTTGAGATTTGACTCGGTTAGCATTGCTGTCTCCAATCTTAGCCAATCTTAGAATTATTATTTGTTTGAATTTTAACACAGTCTTGAAATAAGTGCTAGCCTAGGCTGCCATTTCCTAGAACTCCGCTTACTACGCAGGGTAACAATTATTATATCAGCTACGCTAACATATTTGGATCACAACTGCTCGGACCTAAACACATGTGGTTGAATTTAAGTGACAATTGGCCATGGTTTGCACGTGGAGTCTCCAGGCTTCTGCGTCAGTAGTAAGGCCAGCAGGTGCTTCTGAAAGGGGCCCCAAGGATTTGCACTGATGAGAAGTATTCGTCAGTTCCTTTAACAACAACCCAAATGAAGCATTGTACACGACCGGGAACCTCGAACTGCTGCTAAGGAAAATCGGTCAGAAAGCCATTAACAGCTGACTTACACGCCCGCAAACCAACAGGACCGAGAGATCATCCCAGCAATGAGTGCCAGAACAAAACGGATCGGTGCAGAAAATACCGACTGAACTAATGAATTTACGCTCCTCATCTAAGACAACACGGAGAATCTACGAGAATCAAGACCCCTGAAGCAGACTGCTATCTGTCTTCGAAGGTGGATACTGGGATAAAAGTAACAGAGAGCGACTGACAATCATAGATTTAGTAATTCCAGCATTCAGATGCATACTCCAGGCGGAATACCATGCTCTAATGCTCGCCAAGCTCGTATTGAGAGACTGGGTGACAGCATTACGCATGCTAGGGTTTGAAATCACTACTGTAAAGCGGCATCATCAGTATAGTTGATCATAGTGTTTACCAGCGAAGAGAGCAAGTTACTGGTGTAGAGAACAAACTGTAGCTGGCCAAGTACGCTATCCTGAAGAACGCTGAAACCAACTCCATTGAGGCGAACAAAAAACGTCAACGGAAACACTCTGCATTCGATCAGAAACAAAATAACAGATGACTACCGGAAGCTAAACGCCCACACCAAACGAGTTCAACTTGTACAGTAGACCCCTGTGGTTGCCACCGGCGAACGCCGCGCTAAGCTCCAACAGTAAAAAGCGTACTTTAGAACGACGATTCAGCGCTAACTGTCGGTAGTATGAGACAGACCACAATGCGCAAAACAACCCAAACCAGTTCTGTTCGCAAACTGATCCGCAGGCAGCAAACCATCAATATCAGTAAAATGACCCTGCTTAGAAGTCACAATTTCTGAAACACCTTCGACAAAATGGGTATCAGCGTAGGAGGTCGGTAATTGGCGACATTTGCCGATGCTGAACCTTTGGAAATGGGCGTAATATTCATAGTTCATCAACAACGGGGAAAGTTCTTTAATAGTATCTGGCACCGGAAGATCACTCCAAAGTAAGGGGCACAACGCCATCAAATTTCTTATACTCTATAATAGGCAAAACATGCCGATCGGGTCCACTCTACCGTCTGGATCAAGGTCCTCAAGATGCACTCTAACTGTGCTAGATCTGAATTCCAAAGAGGTCAAACGGGGCTCAAGGGAAGATCTATGAGGCAGTACCAACACATCTGTGTTCCATTTCCCATCGAAGTGAGATGAGAGGAACTCTGCCTTAGCCAGGGGATCAGCAATGATACCATTTCGCTTACGTTTTCCTTCACTGAATTTCTTCTTTGCAGTTGGAACTTCACGCTGAACAGAGCCAAAACATTTTCAATTCTCGTCGCTGGAAAATATCGATTCTGATAATTTAACTTCTAGAATCCTGGTTACAGCAGGAAATTACTATTTCCGATGAATTCATTTGATTGGACTATATTTTCCTGACTTTCGAGCCCTTCAAAGCTAAAATTCGTGCTCTTACTTGCAGGAGGAAAATATCGCCCTTGCAAAGTCATGATGACACAACTTTCGTTGATTGAATAAAGCTGTAATGGGAAATCAAACCTTCCGGTATGAGGGATATTTTGCAGCAAAACCCATACCGCAAGCAAGAATAATGGAAAGCTTCGATACAGGCATTACTGCCGTCGTCTCTGACGCTGGATGCACTAGTTTTTCTACGAAAAAGATAGTGCACTTGTCAGCTTGATCGTATGTATAAGTTTTACTTAAAAATGGATTTATGCTCCGCCGCTGTGACATTGAGAGCGCTGCAGTGCCGTTCTGTGGGTAAATAACGCAAACATAAGTTCCTTAGCAGTTGGATAGCAAACAATGCAACTAAATATAAAGCTCACCCTGTCAATTCACCCCAAGCATATGAAGAACGACCCTAATCTCAAATGCCTATTAAAGATAATTCCTTCAAATTTAAAAATTGAATATTTGTACTCTATACAGCTTTCTCACTATCCTTAACTATGGAGAAACTTAGATGAACAAAAATATCACAACATTTTTGTGAAAAACCGGGATTGAAACTCGAAAGAAAAAATGGATTATGTACAGCAAAGAAAAAAAGAAAAAAGTTTCTGCAGTATCAGAAGCTACAGAGAAGATTGGACATCAAAAGTATGGCATCTCCACAACAAAGCGTACTGCAGATGGTGGAAATATCTTGGCAAATTCAATTTGAATAAGAAAAGTTAGCTCTATGAACACTAAATAATAACAAAAGTATGCCCGTATCCACGGGGCAGGAATATTGAAAGTTAGAGAAACCTACTCTAGTCAGCAGCGCTGCTAATGACTTTGTGTCTACCAACTGCGTGTTAATGTAAATAATTAGAGGAAATTGCTGGCAAAACAATCACAAAGCGGGGGATACGATAGGGATAAGACACCCCTTGAAAATGCTAATAACTTTTTGATTATGTCACATTTTCCATGAAAATTTGAGTGTTGCATCTACACATATGGCATAGAATCAGTGTATATGATCAGTTTCATGATCAATTTCCAGGAAACAATTTATGACCAAACGTTCAGTTTTAAGGGCACAAATAAGTATAAGACACCTGTGATAATCTGTCATTATAAGAAAATTATTTAACATTTAGTATTTGCAGGTATTCCCTTTAGATTGCTGTACTGCAACACACCTGTTCTGAATTGAACCAATGAGATATTTTGAGGGTTTCAGTGGGAGTTTTAGTCCAATATTCTTTTGTGCAAGATTTTGGGATCCATTCTCTGCAAATTGACGTCCATTTTTGGTAACTCGCCGTGAAAAAATTCACCATGAACTTCCTTATTGGGTTCAAGTCTGGAGACTTGTCAGGCCATCCAAAATTTAATTGTTCTTCATTTTAAAACAGCCTTTTATCAGCTTTGAGGTGTGGATGACTGCACTGTCCTGGCATTGTTGCATTGATGTCATGTACATCATGCACAAATTGAACAAGACTTTTTTCTAAGACACTAATGTATCGAACGGAGTTTTGTCTACCTTTCTTCACAACTAACTTGGCTTTTCCAGAGGCAGAAAAGGCTCCCAAGTTCATAACTGATCCTCTTCCCAATGGTCTTTTTGAAGCAGTTGCTCTTCTTCCCTCAAGTGATGCTGCTAACACTAAGATCTGTCAGGCCCGTCTAAATTAGATTTCTTTTCGTTGGAAAAGACCACATTGTCCCACTTCTCCTCCGCCAATGTAACTTTTGCCTTCACTCTTTGGGGATTCGTGCAACAGTTGACGAACTCGCTTTGAAGTGATCGGTATGTTTTCAGATTTGTGCAGATTTCTTGAGCAGAACCGACTCTTTGATGCCTTTCAAAAAAGTTACCGCCTGGCAGCATTGGCAATTTTTGATGGACGGCCTGGCTGTTTTTTTTTTCGTTCCATATGAGTGAGGGTCCTTCAGGAAGTTACTCACAACAGTGCGGACCTGGATATTTGTTTTACAGTGAAGCCAATGGAGTTTCCATCTTGGCTATAAGCACAAATTTTACCTTTCTCGGTGTACCAGGAGGGGAATTTCGTGGTGTTTTGCAGAGGCTGTAGTGTATAGCCTATATTTACCACTTAATCCCTGTTTATGTGTGTTCTGGTAAATTGTGACGGCAATCAGGGTTTTTTACGAACTGAATGTGAACTGATTCGATTTTTGGCATCGTGAAGTAGAACAAAATGACCAATTTTTCAAAAGGGTCTCATACTTATTTCCACCCTTAAAACTGTATTTTTGATTATATTTCTTCTGGAAATTTATCACCAAGCTGATTATATACACTGATTCTTATTCCATATAGAAGTAACACTCAATTTTTCCTGAAAAATATGTGTCATAATAAAAAATTATTAGCATTTTTAGGGGTATCTTATACTTATTTTTACCACTATACACTCACACAAATAAATTGTGCGTTGTGCGTATTCCTATATGGTATAGTGTAGCTACCCTGTGATCCACTTGCGCGCCTTGAAGCTAGAATCCTTACGGAAACTTACAGTCCACAGCATAATTCATTACGCTATAACACCCGAACCGGCACTGAATATCAGCCTCGAACAGACATTGCCACTGGGGTGCACAGTGCGGACACACACGCTCACCATAATCACCATATCGTCGCCAGTGCCGCCCCGGGCCATTCCTTTGCTGTGCTGCTGCAGGCGGTAAACTAACTTGTGAGATAATAAAAAATGATATAATTTGCTGATAAATGACAACGAATTTACTTCTTTGTTGGTTCGTCAAATATTACAGCGCGTTTCTTTCCTAGTTTGCAATATTTACTATTTATATTTACTAATGCTGTTAGGAACTGTGTAATTTATTCCCGATAATTCGGTCAACGGTATTTATACGGGGAGACCAACGATATAATAGGTTCTGACAGGGTTAACATCAATGAGAAATACATGGTATTGTGCGCCGATCAATCCGCATATCCATCTACAGGTAAAGCTGCTAATATGTACGGCTGCGCTACCTTTTATCCGTATGAATTAGATGAAAAATCGTATGCATTAGTTTACTTCAGTTACTCATTTTAATAATATTTGTAGTTTTCTTCTAAACCAACAAAAGAATGGCAATTCACTGGAAACTACTTAAACACATTTAAATTTTGAAAAGGTTAATAAATGTGTTAAAGTTACCACAAGCCCAAAAGAAATTTTTCTGCTAACTAAACTAAACAGTGGCAATTGCTTACCAATATGGTAATTATATGACAGCGTTCCATAGAAAAGCATAAAAAACGTCATGCTTCATAGAAACCAATAATTTGAAGGCGTGACGTCTTTATATGACAAGTAAACACGATGAAGAAAGTATGTATAGCAATATATTACAATATATCAATGTTAAGCAAATAAGGGTACAATGACTGCAACGTTATAAGGCATTTTCAGGCTTGCAAGCACTAAGATAAATAAATAAATTAAGTGTATGAAATGAGATCAACCTAGCTTCCGTATGAAATAGTAATCGTATGAAATAAAATACGAATTACCAGCTTTACCTGTATTTCGTATTTAATCTTGCAGTCTAGCTATCAAAAATATTATTACTATAATCAATATTATAGCTTCCTTTGGAAAGATTTTTTTTTTCTTTTGACATATGGCCATCAACTTTCATGGCTAGAAAAAAGTGGAACATGTTTTTTTTTATGTCCCGACGAAGGCCTTGAGGTCGCGACCGTGATATTTTGACCGCACCATTGAGCGCCTTCAAATCATCCAATTTTTGGTTCCGTGATGATGTGATGCAATTTTAAGGAAGTTTGCCAGACCTCAGGTTATTTTTGGCTTCCGTTAGCAAACTACAAATCGGACATTCGTTTTCGAGGCTTCGGAAAATATTTTCCAACTGGAAATATTACTCGAGGCGAAAAGAGAAGAGACTTGGCACGGAAGTGCCCATTATGATAAATGAAAATTATAATGTATATGAGCTGTAACCCAGTAAATTCTGACGAAAAATTTGAAGTGATGAGCATGAAGATTGCTGCTCTTGTAGAATTAAGTATTTAATGACAACAGCTATACTATGGAGTTCTGTAGATGTTAGCATTTGCAGTTGTTTACGATTTTCAAGCTTCGATTTCATAATTGATGTTGCAAATTCTGCTTTCCGAAACCATTTGATTTATATTTCCGAATTCTGATCGTGAGATAAAACTGGTAATAGTTTTGAATGCTTATCGAATCATAGTTTGTTTTATTGAGAAATAAAAAAAAACAAAGTTTCATTCCCTCGGGGACAGAGGATGGGCCATACGCTATAGCGTGAGGTAGTTAGATTCTCCCGTTTTATGTTATTTAAAGCAGCAAACCCTGGGGACCTGGTAGCTTACCCCAGCCATAGCTAGGCCTTATTAGTTAGTTTTCGTTCCCCGCTGCTTCTTTCCACTGTCATACTAAAGTGGTGGAAATAAGCTTTGGACACTTAGGGTAACATATCTAGTACCCGTCCACCATGCTAGTAGCCGTCCACTTGGCTTTAAAAACTTCCTGTGTGAAAACTGGCTGTCCTAGAAAGCCATACATAGGCTTAAACTGTAGGCTAAGTAGTACTCTACAGTTTAAGACTATGTACGGCTCTCTAGTACTGCTAGTTTTTACAAAGGAAGTTTTTAAAGCCAAGTGGACGGCTACTAGCATGGTGGACGGGTACTAGACATGCTACCCTACATGATTCTAAACAACTTTTTACATACTGCTTCGATATTATTCAAATTTTTATGGAATATATACAGATTATAACATGTACTTGCGATTCCCGTAGGTTTCAACTTTTTGGGTGGAAGTGAATGTAAAATTCTTAAAGCGTGCCCAGACGAGCCACATCTTTCCTGATTTCGACGGGACACAAACGTCAGCTCGTCCAGCTTGGCATGACATTTAACGCACACGTACCGGAGAAAGGTTCTTGTGGTTGCAATGCCTCTGGGTAAAGTTATTTCAAGTTGCAATAAATAGATGTGGCAAGTATGAATCTAATCAATCATACTGCTTGTTTATTCGCTGGTTACTTATTCCATTTACATAGTACTCAGCGACTAGGTGTTTTGCACAAATGCGTGAAGCTTTTAAACGAAATGCTAGAATGTAAGTTTCTTCTGGCTACCGTCATTATAACCTCGATACAAATTTTTTAATACTTTTGACAGTGCAGATGGAATTGCAACCAGTTGAAGTAAATTAAGAAAAACCAGGTAGTACATACAGTAATACTGAATAAATAACAGAGGAAATGGACTGCAAGTTTCTTTGATTTGCTCAAATGCGAAAAAAATTGCCTAGACTCTTCGTGGTGAATTCACTCTTCAGGCAGCATTTCCGCCCATTCTGGTAGAGCTTTTGTTGACGAAACGCCACTTTCGGTAATTTTTGCTTGTCATCTACATTGGGCATTAGGAGGAAAATTTTCTTCCGAATTACTAAACAGGCTTAAGAAGATAATTTTTTATAAACACACCTGCAAAATTAAATTTCTATCCTGCAGCTAGTTTACGGTAAAATTTCTGAACTGGACGAAGGAACTATCTATACTATAATTCTGCTTGAGGCTCCATCCGTCCGTACGTCCATGTGTCTGCACGTTACGCTTTTCAGTATAAGATAGCGGAAGCTTCAATTTAACAAGAAACTCTGATTTTCACTGGAAGGAAGTTCAAGCATAGCTGTCTGTCTTCATTTCGCTTGCTCATGAAAAAAATTTCAGTCAGCTTTGAAACAGAGATATAAAGTTCATATTACACGTATCATAGCTACATACTGATTTTCACATCATACAATATTTACTTTGCTAGTGACGATCCAAATATGAGAATATTCGTAGCCAGGATACGCTGAAAATGATGCAAAGCGCGCTGTTCTGGACTGCTTCATTTGCAAGCATTTTTAAGGTGAGAATATGATGTTTAAAGAAATCAGGTAAACTGACAGAAAAAGGGGTTCGGCAACAAGAATCAATTATTAAAAAATGGGCTGAGTCTGGTGTAAATTATGGTAAAGCTATCGCATAAAATAGAACAGAAGAATGATGGGGTATAGGATAGCCACGGCTTACGCTATACAGCAGAACTCAACTAGCCATCTATGAACGCCGCGACCTCGGCTATCAAGTTTCATAGTATGGCCGTTCTTTGGCAAGAAGTTTGCCATCCTCGGAGAAGCGGGAAATCATCGAATGCACCGATGAAAAATGGCAATGTTCAGAACGAGTGAAAGGCTAAATAAAGTTATCTTCAGACGATGAGAAACACAGCTTAGCGAAGGTGTATACATATAGAAGAATAGCAATGCGAGCAGTACCTCCGAAGAGTGAGACTGCTATATATTTTTTATTATTTTTTTTGCTGTCTTTATGTCTATTTCATGATGTAGAAGCGCGAATTCTTTGCTGGTAGGACATTTACGAGCTTAACCTAATAGATTGTATGAGGTGACTAATTTCGTGGGCATAATATTGCAAAAATTGCTCAATCACACAACTTTTTCCTTCGGCCGCCAAGTTGCCGTGACTATTACTCATGGTGCTTGAATGTCACACTAAAACTATGCGTCATTGCAACTTTAATCTAATACATAGGTAGATAGGTAGGAAGCATTCTCAAAGCTTCACCATTGCTGTTTGTTATAAAGTACAAGTTGCAAGATGCGACTCATACCTCAGATATTTTTTTAGTGGCATTGCAATATCAAAACCGAAGCCTAGAGCGCTGTAGCGCAATGGAATACAAAGTTGCGTTACAATGCAACTTCTGCTCACGCTCTTAGGAAAGACGGGCTACGTTAAGCTAGCTGCAAACGAGTCGGAACACGGAAGCGCTCCATGTTCTTGGCACAGATATTTCTGAGCGCGTGATAACGGCTTAATTTATGAACGCATATCGACTCCAAATATGAACCATTGAGAATTGAAACTCAATAGAAATTAAGTGGGAGATGCGAAACTGAGCAATGGTCCCTCGCTAGCTGTAGCGGAATAGTTGCCACGGGTCTCAGAGTTTAAGACTGTTTTCGAACACAATCATATTAGCATCCCTGCGACAGTGTAATCGGAATTGTAAGAAGAAATGTTCTCGTGTGCACCAGACTTGAGGTTAGACTCACTTTGTTAGATTAACTGCCGAGTGTTATTTATGGGGTAAGTTAGGTTAGAAGAGCTGCATTAGCCTAGCTTAATATTGCTACATTTTATAAAAATATAATATTAACTAGCAGTGAAATTTACCCGGGCCCGTTAGTCTATAACTTTGTTCTGCTTGAGGCTCCATCCGTCCGTCCAAGTGTCTGCATCTTACGCTATTTAGTATTAGCGCAAGCTTCAACTTGCAAGACGCTTTGATTTTTGCTGGTAGTTCAACCATGGCTGTCTTCTTGCCTTTGCTCTTGGAAAAATTTTCGGTCAGTTTCGAAGCAAAGACGTGAAGTTAATTTTACACGTATCATAAATAGAGAATAATTTTCATATCTTGTAGTATTGACGTTGCTGGGGTCGCCATAACGATCCAAATATGGGAAAATTCGTAGCCAAGATACAATGCTCGAGCTGGTCTGAAATGATTCGTTCTAAAGCATTTTTGAAGTGAAATTGAAACGCAATCTAATCTAATACTAAGAATGACCGTCGTGTGTTTATAAATATATTTATATGTTCGGTGTCACGCTCTTAATGAAATAGATAGGCGGAATTTAGCCCAGGTTGGAGGCTCTGGTTGTCCGCTCAAGCTCCATTGAAAGTGATAGCCAGAAAATAGGCCGGGTTGCAGAAGATGGCAAACTTATCTTAAAGCAGGGACAGTTGAATTCTAATAAAGACATCGCAGGCTTAGTCTGATTTGTACGAGTATTAGCTTCTCCATACATCGAATCTACGACAAAGTATAGGGCGACCTTATGTCTGAATGCACTTCTTGCATTGCCGAAGTTGAAATCGTAGCACTG
>LQNS02278145.1:15464059-15482934 GCA_001587735.2 Parhyale hawaiensis
GGCGGAGGTATGCGCTCTCCGAGAGCCTCTCGAGTTTTTACTAGCTCCGGACCACGTTCGACAGTGCTCCGAAATAAAGCTTTCTAGACTATACTTCAGGCGGTGACCCTTAATCAGAAAGATTGAGGCTTCCAAAACTTAGTCTAGCCCAGTAAAATAGTTTTTAGCCGGCTTAACGTAATGCGGTTGTTCCTAGCACTTGCAGTATAATTCGAAACGGCAGAGCCAAAGCCTCTGACTGGAGTTTTGAACAAGACAAGCCAGGAAAGCTTCAATTCGGTGCCCAATCAAAGACGCCCTAGGTTACATTAGTCTGGCTTAGGTTAGGTAATATTAAGCGAGAAGAGCTTTGTTTGGATTGTGTTAGGTCTGCATCATTTAACTTGCCCAACTTTTAATATAATTTACTTGGAAATAATATAGTTGCGTGCATGATTTACTGTAATTGGGTTCATAAATGACCTCGAAGTGACTAGGCGAGTTTTTCTCAGGGATTTTCTGCTAAGGGAGTTTTTATTCTATACGGGCTTTTCCCAGATCTAGTTATTTTTTTTCTTTTTATCAGGACTCCATCTTCTGTGAGTTGCTAGTGCTTGAGTTGCCAGTTTTGCCACACACTACAGAGATAATCTGTCCCTAGCTAACCGGATTAGATAATCTCTGTCGAAGTGGGAGAATCATTGCATCCTTGTTTGAGTACTCGATCCACTCATTTGGTGGGTTTGGACTTGTTAGGTTCAAGTTCAATAATTATTCAAGTAGGTCTTAATTAGTAAGTGAAAATTGCTACTTCGCTCTTTTGCTATGAAAACGGAATACCGCACAGCCCGTAGCATTTAATATATGTTGGGTGCAGCATCCAAATAAGATAATAAATCAATTTTCTGCCCTTTTCCGAACAACTCATAGAGGATATATTGCTTCTGTGGATGCACTTAATTCTGCGAAAAGCAAAGGTCAACTGTTATAGGATTGCTTAGGCTACTATCTAGCGGGTTTGAAAACTGTGAGTTATCGATCTGCTTGAAATGAAACTTGCGTGTAATAATTAAAAACCTTCTCATCGACGGCTTTTTCCTGTGTGAAATAGCAACGTGAATTTAATTTTATTCGGAAATGGACCTTTCGTTGATAATCTAATGGTTATTCTTCGTGTTCCGATTAAAATAATGCTTGGCATTCTTTCTGTTTTCTAACAGGTCGTATAAAATTCAAAAAGAACGTAACTTTGACATATTTCTGTTAAGGTGTAGATGTAGCGCGTTCCATAATTTTTGTCATAATGTATCATTATATCCTTGAAACATCCCACACTTTCGATTTGCAAGGAGCATTCCCTGTACACGGGTTGAGATCAATAGCGTTGGAATTTCCGACTGCGAATTGTTCACATTTCCATTCTTCTTCTATCTCATACTACGGCAACGCAGAACTTTCTAGTTTCATTTCAGAGTAATCATTCATTGCTCAGCGGCTTCTAGTCACAGCAACCCCTCATCATACCCCAGTTCTTCTCAAACAGATTCGAGTTCCAAACGAGGTCCTTAATGTACAAGATTTGGTAAGCAGAGCAACGAGGTAGTTAGCTTTGAAGCCGCCGCCGGTGTAATTGCTCGAAGAACATAGCTTAGATGATCAAAGATTGCATGTGGTGGCGTGCGTTTGACCCTCGGCTGTACATTTCCCGGTCAGCTTGTTTCTCGCAGATAGGAGGTCCGTGAGAGGGCCATTAGGGAAAGCTATGCTGACGGAGTGTTTTGACTGCAGGCTTGCTGGGAGCAAGTGTTCCTTTACTGGTATCTGCATGGCTGCCACAATGGTTTGGTTATGCAACGACGCCAGATTCAGATGTGTGGCGTAGCATCGCGAGAAGATAGTGAAATACGCGTGTTAAATGGCTACTGTGGGTACGAGTGTGTGGAATTTGCAACTGTTTCTTATTATTCCAACGAAAAATTATAATTAATTAGACCCGGAAGGGCTAATAGGTAAAGCGCATTTGTTTGCTGATAAGAGGAGGATATAACCGTTCAGTCATTGGGCTAATTGCACGCTACGAATAGCATTAGCATTAGCTCCATGTTGCCCTGGGCCATCGATAACTCGGAAACAATTTCTGTTCTTACGAGACACTGAAATTTTATGTTGAAGTCTTCTAAGACGGACAAGAGGTGGGCTCACACGACAGTGTTTTCGTCCCCGTGCGTGGCACAAAGTGTCCAATTGTTCTGTTGCGTCCTTGCAAACCCCACAGCGTGTCTGTTGCTAAAATGTTGGCCGTCAGCAGGCGTAGTAAGTTTCATTGGCAAGCTCGCGGATAGATTCTGAAATTAGCAGCGCATTGGAACTCCAAAAACTGTGCAATTTTTCTTTAATTTGCCAGGAAGTAGCACACTTTCTGACGCGTGACGGGCTCTGACGACGTCGAAAGACTGCCGTGCGAATCCGCCTGAAGATTTGGCGACTGCGAATTGATCAGTAGCTAAGACTCGCTGCACACGAGAGTCGGAAAACAAGAACGTTTCACTATCCTGCAACAAATATTTTTGTGACCATGACTACATATTAACGTGTTTGAACATCGCAATAAAATGTACGTTATTGCGAGCTACAACTCACTCGAAATTAAGAGAGATATTCCAAACGGCGCAGTTGACACTTGCCGAAGAAGACTTTTTGCATTCAGAGCTTAGATTTTAAGCCATTTTGAACAGTTGAAATCTGGCCAAGCCGAAGTTGTGCTCCGTAGCTACAAAATAGGATGAGTAGGGAGAAACGTTCCCGTGTTTCGACTCTCGTCTGTAGGGGGCCTAACGATTGTTCGTTCGTTGATCTGTGGAGAACAGAACGGTTCGGCCTCTCGCAAGTAAATACGTACTGTGTGTATGTGTCGTGTGACGACGTGGGGGAACAGTTACTGTACGTGCATAACATCACCTGATTTTACTCTCTTTAAAAGCAGAAGCGGGCTTGCTCTTTCATAAAGTTTCTATCAATGTATTTGAAGACTTGTTTATACCGCAACTCAAGCAACCAAGTATACAGTACTGGTTTGTTGTTTAACCTTCAAGAGTGCTTCTATAAGTGTTCTATTGAGTGAGAAATGAAGTGTGTTCTAGTCGACAAGATGTATGGTATCCTAACATGTATTATTCACTTTTCCAGGTACATGTTTTCCATGCGGTTATAAACAAAAGCAAAAGCTTACAGGACCTGTGATTAAACTTTGAACATTACTTACTAATACGGAACACCAGTGAATTTTTTCACTCGAAACTTTCTTCAGTCAAGAATCGTTCAGAAAAAGAATTTAAACTGCTGAAAACAAGTAAAGAGGCTGAAACTGAGATCACTGTAAGACGTGCTCGTGCGAAATATAGCGGTGCACCGGGAATATTTCTTTCTTTGGATATCTCCATTTATTTTTTTTAAATTTCACAGACAGACTAGTCTCACTTTATTCCATAGAAACTGTATATGAAGATACTTTGGCTTACATCGGGAACCTAACAATTAAATAAACTACCTATTCAAAGTATAGATTACCTTTTGGTTTAGCTAAAGAACTTATTTAGCGAATCTTAAGGGGATGCCTATTTGGAACATAGTAAGCAATAACTTTAGCATCTGCTCGTAATTCATGCTTACACTAGTCAGAGCAACTATTGTTCTGAAAGTGATATCTCCGCTCGTTAAATCACTGTGGGTTTGATAGCTTTATAACGAATTAATAATTATAATCCTTTTGCTACAAAAAAGGTGCGTGTATAAGGAATGCATCATAAAATTGAAGAGTTATATAGGAACTGCCTCAATTATTGAGAACAATAGAATAACAATTTCCGCAGCAGCGTACTAATGTTAACGACAGCATTTAATAGTGGAGACCTATTGAAGATGCTCATATCACCCCTAATAAAACATTGGTGACCTGACGAAGCAGTGAAAAATTAAACTTGCCAATGTACCGACGAGTTATTGCTCTTTAATTACAAGTGCAATTATTTTCAAGCTGCTAGTGACCGCTCAAAACGAGCAGCACTCGCGTTTTAACTAAAGAAGTTGGAATATTTTGCTTGTACCAGAGGCGTACTTGAAGTGTCAACAATAACCCTTAGTGAAACTGTTGCGAGTTAAAAAAGAAAATGTGTCGATAAGAATAAAATTTGTGAACGTTATAGTGTTAAGAAATTGAAACCTCCTGCTGCAGAGAACAGTTCCCGGAGTTCACCACCTCACAATGAATGGAATTCTTTTGATCGTCTTTGGAGCCACACTGCTCTTCTTTTCTTCAGCAGGTAAGAAAATTACTGATTAAATTACATTACCATCTGATTAAAACGCTGTAATTAACGGCGAAGTCGTTCCGCTGTGAATACGATCCTTTAATAGAGATTTTTAAAATTGTAGTCCTTTATATAATAAATTTTATTAATCATATATAGGCCTAAACAAGAAGATTTACTCGCCCTATGAAGATGTGCCCATCGCCAGCACTGTTGTATGAGCGACTGGAATATCGATGTATATGTTTAATTGACTGTATGCATAAAATCATAATCATTAGGTAGAGTCCTCTTCCCCATACTATGTATATACGCTGCATTTTCGAAGTGCAGTTGAGAAACACGTATTACGTCATAATCCTGCTGTGAAGCAGGTACGGGAGTTAAAAGTTAGCTATTATAAAGTACGTATCTATCGATAATATTACATTTTTTTGCGCTCGACAATCTGCCTTTGTGATATTTTCTGCGGCTCTTTCTTTTGCCGTACTCGGGGAAACAATTTTATTCCAGGGATTTTTCTGCCTCAACTCCCAGCGTGACTATTGGAGGTTTTATTGAGAATGTATAGTTTACTAGCGTTCAGAATGGAATAATATCGTGTCAGTGATTACGGGTGAGACATATGTGTTCCTATATAACTGTCGTTTACAATTTAAATCAAGGCCATTGAGAATAGAAATTTGTTCCTGTGGGCAAAATGTCACTGCACCATTGCTAATGTCCAGCCTCACTACTGGATTTCCTTGGTGACGAATGTTACCAGCTGTAGAGGCGGTTCCACTGTAAATGCCTTAGGCTAGACAAGCGATATTTATCCCCTGGCACGTCTCATATAATGTGGTGAATATCGTATAGGTGACCTGGCACGTAGGGTCCCATATGATGGGATGAATATCGCTATTCTAGTCTCTGGTGACGCTACTGCTAAGAATAAAAACATTGGTAACATACGAATAAGACTACAATTATAGCCCCTACGTCACCAGGGAAACCATTGAGATTGGTGCTCGCTTTATTAACAAGCCTTCCATAGCAAAATTTTTGACTGCTTAAGCAGTTGTATTTAGCTGCCGGAGCGGTCAAGCATTTTTGTTAGAGCTGTGTCTAGCTGGCCTCGGTAAGGGGCCGGAGAGTTGTCCTGTCCGATAAGAATCATGTCCAGGTACTGCCAGCAGACTTATCATAGCAGCGTTTGATTCAGCGCCGTCGTTGGACTTTCATCGCGACGAGTGGGTAGAAATGTAGTGAACCAACGTTATCCTTACCTGTGTTCTGCTCTAGTTGCACCTCAGTGCTGCAGATTCACTTGTTTCATGTAAGAAATACTTTTTATTTTATACGTGCTATCGTAAAGTTTACTAAGCTTTTTATTTATCCAACGTGCCATCCTCGTAACCGAAAAAGTACCACGAGTGAGTGTTGTGAACGAAGCAGACTACCAAATGCAAAAAACAAATTTGAATTTGCAGCCCTTCCGTCATATGCTCACTGCTTACTTGCTCAAAGCGGTCCGTCGATATCGATGATGACGTCACTCCCTGCCAGAGTGGTGGTGAACACGCAGATGGCCGACAAGTCCAATTCGGGAGAGGCAGACCCGACCGCAAGTACCACACACATGCTGCTCCCCGACAGCACGCGGCTGGTGACGGCGGGCTCGCCGCAGTTCAGCTGCCTCATTGTATCTCCGGTGATACACGACCACATCCGCCGCACTCGCAATTCTCCACGCCTCTCTATCCGCTGCCAACCGTTCAAATGCCACAGTGCTGATGTCACACTTCCTCACGTGTGAAGCTCGCATATCTTTGTGCCGCTTCCTCGGGCCACCCGTAGTTCTCCAGCCCTCTGCGACCTCTCCATAATACACGCAGCGAGTGAGCCTGTTCTCGGGCATTCTCCGCACATGACCAACTCACCTCAGCTGTCTGTCAATAAGTATGGTCTCAAGCGGCTCGCTACCCGCCCTCTTTCGTATTTCCACGTGTGGCACTTTATGCCACCATTTCAAACCCAGGATGCGTTGCAGGCACAACTGTGGAATCTTTCCAGGGTCTTGAGGTGCTTTCTGTAGAGTGCCCAACATTAAGAAGAGTACAAAAAATTAATGTATCGACAGGCACACTGCCCTGTACACAACCACCTTCGTGCGGATACGCAAATTCCTATTTAGGAACACTCTCTCGGCCAATCTTCCAAACGCCGCCGATACGAGGCCAACTCTGCGCTGTACATCATCCGAAGCATCTCCAGCAGTGTTCAGTACAGATCCGAATTATGTGAAACTATTAACATTCTTCAGAGTCTCGCCTCTCACGTAAAAAGTTGTGGCCTCTTCTTTCCTCTGGAAGGCCTACAAGCGCCTCAGTATTACTGGTGTTTATTGCCAGTCCAGCTCTTGTGTAGGCTCTTTCTACAGCATTGATGTTTCGCTGGAGGGCATCAGCACTGCACACAGTAATTGCTGCGTCATCAGCGTGCTGGAGCTCCACAACACTATCCTGCGTTACCCTTGTAGGAGCACGAAGCCGTCTGAGATTGAAGAAGCTACCTTCCAGCTTATAATTGAACATCACACCATCGCGCGGAGCTATGTTACGCTTAGCAGCATCAAAGACTGCCGCCATGAATAAGTTGAAGATAACAGGCGCGATGACACACCCCTGCTTCACTCCGGTGCATACCTCAAAGGGGTCAGACTTTGCCCCCTGACCAACTACTCTCGCCGTAGCTCCGTTGTACAGCTCACGAATCACGGCCAGCAGCTTGGTTGGGCATCCAAAACTCCGCAATACTTCCCACAGTAAGGGACGGTTGACTGAGTCGAAGGCCTTTGTTAGATCAACAGAGACTATATAGAGACTACGATGCTGTTGAATGCACTTCTCCTGCAGCTGCCGTGCAACAAACGCCATATCCGTCGCGTTACGGTTTCTGCTAAAGCCGCACTGGCTCTCCGGGAGCACATCTTCGGCAATATTTGCTATCAATCTCGACAGGATTACCTTTGTCAAGATCTTGCCACCAGCAGATAGTAAGGAAATGCCTCGGCTGTTGTCACAAACTGACCTATCGCCTTTCCTCTTGTACATGCTGATGATGTCTGCGTCTTTCCATTGCTGAGACACAGGACCAGACTCCCACGCACCAGCGACAAAGGCATATAAGCGCCGCACCACCTCCTCACCGCAGCACATCCCCCGGCACCCCGTCCGGACCAGCTGCTTTGCTGGCCTTCAGTGTCTACACTGCGGCCCGTACCTCGTCTTCCGACGGAGGCTGGTCAAACTCCCATATTGTCCAAAGTTGACGAAAATCAGTTAGCACAACTTCATCCAAGACCGTCTCCTTATTAAGAAGGCTTCTGTAGTGCTCCGCCCATCGTTCAAGAACAGCGGCTTTCTCAGTTAAGAGTACTGTATCGTCAGCACTGTGTACAGGGTACCGCGTACCTTTCCTTGCACCGTATGCAACTTTCAACGCTGAGTAAAATCCCTGCTGATCACCAGAGTCAGCATACCCATGAATCTCCGCGAGCCTGCACCACCAATAGTTCTCCATAGTCCTAAGCTCTCGCTGCAGGTGAGACCGATGCTGCTCATAACTGGCCCGGTTTCCATCCGTAGGTTCATCAGAGCCCTCCTGTGTGCTCTATTCCTCTCATCCAGCAAAAGTTGAACGTCTGCTCTTTGCTCGTCGAATCAATCACTGTTTCTCTTCTTCATAGTTCCAAGTACAGCATGAGCAGTGTCAGAGAGAACCGCTGCTACATCATTCCATTTCTCCGTCAGTAGCTCAGTTGTAATCACTCCGTCTGCGTCATTGAAATCAATCTGGAGGCGGCCCCTCTACTCGCCACCATGTTAGTCCCTTTTTCTCCTGTCAGTAAGTTTACTGACATTTACTCCAGCTCTTGTGACGCCCAGGCGTGCCACTGTTTTATATACAGCAAACAAGGTAGCAGTAGGCTACATAATTATATAGTCTAGCTGCTCAGTATTCTAATTTTTGAAAATTTCGGGTAGCCGAAATGGTCTCTGGACTTTTGCTTTCCATTTACGACCATTCATCTATCGTATGGAACTTTTTGGAGATTTTTTCTTGGTAAATACGGCCCTAGTGTGCTGCAGCTTCTCCATTAATATTCCACCTACGAGTGGGAGGGAACATAGCTGTCACCCCCTCAGTAGACACGGGAAAGGGCACAGATCATAAGGTAAGAGATTTCGTCAATAGGGTTTAGCCTTACTTGGGCAGACGCTCATTCCACTTTGCTCTCTTCAGTAATCTCCTACTATTGACGATCTTTCTTCCGACTCACCGTTTCATTGTTTTCTTTGCATGGGCTCCTCGTTTTCCTTATGTACCTACTATGCCGTATGATCAAAGAGCCTCTTACAAGCCTCATATTAGCAATATGTATTTTCAAAACAAGAGAGCTATCAGCACCACAACACCCTGCCTTCCTCCCTCTTGCTGGTCTGTCATTAGATACTCTAAAGGAGAGGTCACGCTTCGTTATTGACCTTCTTTGTACATTTTCTACTGGTGCCTGGAACAAAGTTTACACAAGTTAGAAATGAGCAGAGCTCTGTTCGCATGCATCACCTCAAAGTTGCTCTCCAAGTTCTGCACACTAAAATTTTGGCTTTTCAGAAGCGGCTTGCATGACAGGCTCCGGAACTTTGCGTCTAGTTGTGTTCAATCAAAACTTTTCAGGATTTTCTTTTGTAGACTTACAGAGAAGGCAGAATTTCCGTGGAGATTTTTCCTTAACTTTCAAATGATCCTTACGTGTGAAATCATATTGCAAAAGAGTCTTACCGTGTCATAGAATTACTGACTGAGCATATGCTCTGAAAACACCAATACATATATTCTAGTCTTCGGGATAACGTATCAAAGAGATTTAAGTGACAAAATTAGCGATTGAGAAGTTATTTCAAAAATTCTGTTGGGTGCTAATCTCTCCCAAATCAAGTATTTAAATCGACTTTTGGCGTCGAAAATTTTCTACTGGGAAAGTTACTTTAGTAGTAATTGTGTCTATTTACCTCTCGCTTTTCAGGGGCAGGGATGAGCCACAGGCCATTCGGCTTAGTTTAGTTCGAGTTTGCTCATCCTGTGTTATGAGAAGTAGCTGCCAGATCTAGGGAACCCCAAATATGATCTCATCTTTAGTTAGGTCTTCGGGCCGTACATCCGTCGTGCCCGCGTTGCTTCCTCCCGTTTCCATGCTTCTCTGCTTCTCTTCATCGCGCTGTTGTCATGTTCTTTCTAGGTTTGACTGCTCGTGCAAGTTGATCTAGTTAGGGAACAACCACGTGGATCAAAGTACAATACGTCCCTTGTTTCTTTTTCTATTTGCTCGTCTCTGAAGTGGAAATGGAGATCAAAATTCTTCAATGTCTTAATATGATAGAAATCTACGTATTTATGTTTCATTTTTTACATATTCAACAAATAAGCATGTGAAAAGATATTTCGAAAAAGACTAGTCACTTCTCGAAAGTTTTTAGCTGAGAACTTTAGCAAACACAGCACTAGTAGTATTATAGTTTTGGTCTGATTCTTTAGAGCGCATTGTTTAATTTTGAACAAGAAAACAGATTCCGTCACAACATGTATTTCACCTGCTGAAGAAAGCGTTTACTATGTGACAAAACATTTAAATATACGCCCATTGCTCGGGAACGCCGAGCTACGACATTTTCAAACTCTTATAAGCTGCGGTAACCAAACGCATGCATTCTATGTTAGTTTGCGTCCAAGTTAAATTTCCTTAATCGTATAACGAGCTCTTGGGGTTTGAAGAGCTCGATTTATAAAATGGAATTATTACTCCTTTCCACCTCTTGCAATTCCAGTGGGATGGCTCTTTTTAAGTGTCAGCCTCAAAGACGCCTCTAGTAAAAGAACTCCTGACATTTTATTGTTCGAATTACGTACGTAAACATAACATACGTAAACTTTGTGAAGTTTTGTTGCTCTTGAATCTTTAGCTGCAGCTGTGGACAAAAAAAAAAACTTGATAGAGACCTTCATTTGCACAATGTAGAATGGAGCTCAGGAAAAGGTTGGTATCAAAAGCAGTTTCCGGAAAAGTCTTAACTCTCCCGGTCCCCGAAAATATATTTCGCACCGTCGCCGAAGTGCTTCTCTTCCTTTCAGATGATACGTTTTTAACTTATTAGTCGCTAGAGTTGCCCTATAATATCTTTTCTATTGAGTTTGCTGAATTCAGTGGTGTCCCTTGTAATGCGTACGAGCCTGCGTTCCGCTTTTCTCTAACATATTTGTTCGCAAAATTCACTATGTAATCGATTAATTATTTTAAACTGTGTTTGTATGTAATAGTTCATAGGTGATAAATAACGATGAAGTCAATTTGCTTTAAGATAAGATTGTCATTTTGCATCAATCAGTTGAAGCGAAATAAGGATCCATAGCCGAATTCTCAGTCGTCGCTGATTTTTTAAAAGTTAATTATTGTAAGTTTCTGAAAGATGACAATATTACAGATAAACTAAATAAGTAAGGATGGCGATGATGACGAAGTGGCAGCCTTGGGCATCCGGAGCAAACTAACTTATTTTATATAAAGCTAAAACGATACGCTTTTGTTACAATGCAATACGATGATACAAGAAAGTGGTTTTAGTAATGAGGCAACCTTTGAATAAAACGGTATTTGTGTCAGTTATGTCCAAATAGATGTTATCTTTTTATTTCATTGGCAGTAATCGCTTTCATTTAATATTTTCTGTGAAAATTTTCGGAACCTTTCAATATCATGTTAGCTAATTCTATTTAAAAGCTGGCAAGATTGTCACAACTTATATGGAATTCCGACTGAGATATCAACTTTACAGGCACCAGACATTCTGAAACTTTTCCAAACCCGGTGCTTGCAAATTAAATTAGTTTCAAAGTGTAAATGATATTAAAACTTTTCAAAGAAAGGATTCATAAAAACTTCGCAGCAGCTCGATGAAAATTTTTTAGGCGGCGATGAAATAGATCCTGGCATTCTCTAACTTTGCTATGGTAACTTCGATTTACTAGCAATGTTTGCTGTGCATGTGAATTGGTGCACAACCTGTGGTATTGCAAATATTTATCACATGTGTACAATTTGACATTTGTGTAACTCTTTGTATGATTTAAAAAAAATACTTTATTATGCAAGTAGATGCTTGAATAGATGAATTTAAGATGACACGTGCTTCGTATACTCTAAGCTTAAAATGGTACAGGTGTCTTTCATCCAAGGTTCCATGTGCGCGGAATACCTTTTCATATTTTTCGTTCTTTTTTAATCTTTACTTATGGATTAGTACCTAGTTCAGTTTCTATTTGCAACTAAGATAACCGTTAAAAATACGTATTGAGATCCTTTCAAGGTAATAGAACATTAATTATTTTATGTGTTTTAGTGCTTAGGGGTATATTCTAGAGGGCCCTATCTTTATCAGAATGAACATTCACACAAGGCTGCCTGGAGTGCTTGTTCCGCAGGTGTTGTGGCTGGCCGCAGTTACTGCTGACGAGGTTAGGTTGGGTTGCAAGCGGCATATCCCATCAGGCTCCTACCTGCTCTCATGTGGGGGCCACGGAAGCGCCCACCCTCACGTACGGATGTTTTTCATCTGTCTTCTTCTCTTTTCGTCTGTTTCCCTGTGCGTCATGGCTGAGTAAACAGCCGTGCCGTGTGGGATTGAAAATGCTCTACACCTTATTTCATGCCAGTAGCAGCTCGCTGGCCACTAGAGACCAATAAAACTCAGATATCTGAGTTCGCATTTAGACCTGAGATCTTCCGGCAGAGAAGTCGAATGAAAATCACCGAGAATTCGGCGCGATGCGACTAAGACCCCTATTAAGCCGTGAGCAGACGAGCGACATCTTTGCTGATTTGTCGGATCGTCAAGTTTGGCACGACATTTCAATGCAAACGTAGCGGGAGAAACGTTTTTGCAGCAGCAATGTCCTAGGGTAAAGTTTTTAGAAGTTGCATGGAAAAGAATTTGTGAACACCAGTTTAATTTATTTTATTACTTATTTACACGCCGGTTTTTTAGTTAACGTGCATAGTACTCAGCAACTAAATAGTACTCAGCAATAAAATTTTGAGATGCACCTTTTCCGGTCATCCTAAACGCCGGAATCGATCGAAATCGACCGAAATCGGCCGAAATCCACCGATTTTCACCGAAAATATATTTAGGGTAGGAATTTTTTATATTTTCCTAATGTGAAATTATACACTAGTTCCTCATAGTTCTTCTCCAATGTGCAAAAGATAATACGGATCACATGTACAACTGTCACCCCACAGGCATTTGGGGTGACAGTTGTACAGGTGAGGAATATTAGGGTGATAATTGTACAGGTGAGGAATATTAGGGTGATAATTGTACAGGTGAGGAATATTAGGGTGATAATTGTACATGTGAGGAATATAGGAGTGACAATTGTACGGGCGGGAAAAACTGGTGTAACAGGTGTTCTGAAGATTTGATCTGCCTAATTACTAATTACCCTAACCTAAACTAGCTTAGCCTCACCTAACTTAGCTCAGCCTTACCTAACCAGCTTACCATTACCTAACCTAGCTTGGCCTTGCCTAACCTAGCCTTAATTAACCTAGCCTAGCCAAACATTACCTAGCCTTATGTAACCTAACCTAGCCTTAAGTAACCCAATCTAGCCTTGACTAACCTAGCCGTCTAACATAACCTATCATTACCAAACCTATCATTACCAAACCTATCATTACCAAACCTATCATTACCAAACCTATCATTACCAAACCTATCATTACCAAACCTATCATTACCAAACCTATCATTACCAAACCTATCATTACCTAACCTATCATTACCAAACCTATCATTACCTAACCTATCATTACCTAACCTATCATTACCTAACCTATCATTACCTAACCTATCATTACCTAACCTATCATTACCTAACCTATCATTACCTAACCTAATCTAACCTAACCTCACCTCACCTAAACTTACCTAACCTAATCTAAGATGTTTGGGTGCCAATTGTACAACTGGATACACTGGGGTGACAATTGTACAGGTGGTCCATTTTGGGGTGACAAAAATTGTACAGGTTCATGGGATATGTTTGGTGATTATTGTACAGGTGGGATTTTTTGGGGTGACAATTGTACAGGTGGGATTTTTTGGGGTGACAAAAATTGTACAGGTTCATGGGATATGTTTGGTGATTATTGTACAGGTGGAATTTTTTGGGGTGACAAAAATTGTACAGGTTCATGGGATATGTTTGGTGATTATTGTACAGGTGGAATTTTTTGGGGTGACAATTGTACATGTGGGATTTTTTGGGGTGACAATTGTACAGGTGGGATTTTTTGGGGTGATAATTGTACAGGTGAATTTTTTTGAGGTAACAATTGCCAAGGTGGGATCTTGGGGTCACAGTTGTACTGGAGCTCCGAAAATAGTTATAAAACAAATGTTTTCCTGCTTTCCTCATGCTTAAAATTTTTAACACACTGTGAAATATCACAAACAAGGGCATTTGCAAAGAATCAAGTAGCTACAAAACGTAGTGTAGTAAATGGTGTAGTGATAATTAGCTATAAGCTACGCAATTCTTGAGCAAATAATGGTGAAATAACTTTAAGCTTGGAGATAACTCAATATAAAATCATGCAGGTAGGTAAGTGCTTTTTTCAGTTGTCTAACCAAGTTTTTCCAAGAGTGGGGAAGAAGTTCAAGTTACTTGATTGGGTAAAAAATGCAAAAAGAAAGTAAACCGAATGAAACAAATTCATAGCATCTCACTGTACAGCGTTGAAGATACCGCTACTAATGACTAATGATACATAATTAAAACTTTTATATATGTAGATCTAACTTAGGTATTTTCTAAGCTGAAGTTATTAGCAACACAGTCTGCAGATGGCAGAAGCGTCAGTATGAGGGGTGATACGCTCAATTGTTCATGGAATTGGTACAAAAATTGGCGCGCATTACATACTAGCTACAAAGTTGAGTAACTAGTAGCTATCTATTGTGTTACCTTATTTCATAAAGTAACCGAGCTTTAAATCTTTTAATATGGTCTCTGCTGATGATATTTTTATTCCTTTTTTTCTAATGGCCGCGCATGTGACGCTTTTAACCATATGTGTCATCACGTACCTTAACCAAGTCTGCAAGTAACCGAATTCACGTCGTATAAAAACATATTTTCAGAAACAACGAATAAATGCTCAAAAATCTAGGTAGAATGCATTCTTGTTGAATGAAGTGCAACTTAGAAGTGAATATGTAAAGTTTGAAGTGTTTTTATGCCATTATCACATTGATCTATAGTCCCTCAGGTAAAAAGAAATATATATATATATATATGTATTCGCAGCCATCAACCATAGACGATTCAAATGGCTTAACCGATTTCGTTCTGCTCGGAAACGGAGGCTTAAACTTTCTGACTGGACCATAACATCGACGATTCAAAGAGCTTTGGTTTATCACGCTCGCATAATCCCCGCTCGTTTGGGTGCTCGCTCGAACTGGGCCCCGCTCCAAAGGTCCAGGTAGGGACCCTTACCAACATCAATCTGCCTGGTAAAACTTCAGTTAAAACCTTAACATATCACTTTCAACTTATACAGTACCGTCCAAAGCTGAGGGATAAATTTTTTAAATGGCAGAATTTTTTTCTAACCATGTCAAGTACTTCTTCTTTTGCACACTATGAGCCAGTAAGACGTTGATTATTGTGTTAAAATTTGAGACATGTATGAAGGATAATGAAAAAGTTATGAACGAAAAGCTTTTCTCTTGAAATTTATAACGTCCAAAACTAAGGGACAAAACAGAAAAATTTAGTTAATTTTTCATTCACTCCGTATTTTATTATTTACATCGAAGACAAAGTTAGACACTGCCATTTGTAAATATTGCGGTTCGTTACATGATGGTACCACGTCAGAAAGTTGATTATACCCTGCGACAAGATATCAAGTTGCACAAAAATAATTAATAAGTTCACTATCAGAGAAATTTCTGAGAAGGTAAACCGTTCGAAAAGTGTTGTGGGCAGAATAGTGAACTCGTACGATGAAACCGGCTGCATTGGTGCCACTAAAAAGCCGGCAGGCCCCGTAAGACGTCAGTTAGAGAGGACAGAGTCATCCAGCGTACATCACTGAAAGATCGTTTCAACTCCTCAGCTGCGATAAGTAGGGAAATGAATGACACAACTTGTATGAACGTCTTACGTCAGACCGTTTCTCGGCGCCTTCAAGAAATAGGGTTATTTGCAAGACGCCCACAAAAGAAACCGATTGTGAGTGCCAAAAACAAGAAAAAGAGATTAGAGTTCGCAAACAAGCATGTTAACTGGTCCTATAAAAATTGGGCTAGAGTGTTTTTCAGTGATGAAAGCAAGTTCAATTTGTTTGGTAATGACGGTAAGAACTTTGTTAGAAGACATTAAGGTGAGAAATTAAGTGTAAAGTGTACTAAGAAGACTGGAATTTGACGGCGGGAGCGTTATGGTTTTCGGTATGTTCTCTAGTCAAGGGACATCGCCTCTCGTTCGTTTGCAAACCCGTGTGAATGCTCAGGTGCATAAAAATCTGTTGGAAGGTGTGCTTAATATTGTAAACTCAGGTGTCCCCAGCCCTATCATCATCCAAGACAATGCCCCCTGCCACGAGGCAGAGGCAGTCATGAGTTACCTTGAGCAGCAAGATCTCAAAGTTATGGAATGGCCACCTCAAAATCCTGACCTAACTCCAATCTAGAATCTTTGGAAAACACTAGTGCTGACAGTAACTGTTATGGCAAGAAACCCTATCAATACGGAAGATCTTTGGATGAAACTTCAGGAGGAATGGGCGAAAATTACTGTTGAAGATTATCAGTCTCATTCGGTCATGTAGTCGACGATGTGCAGCTGTAATCGAATGCAAGGGAATATTTACCAAATATTGATTGTTCACCACCATTTTGCTAAATATTTCTAGCATAATATTGCGTTAAATGCATTTTATTCTTGTTTGCCCTTAGTTTTGGACGTTATAAATTTCAAGAGGAAAGCTTTCCGTTCATAACTTTTTTATTATCCTTCATACATGTCTCAAATTTTAACACAATAATCATTATTTCGCTGGCTAATAGTGTACAGAAGAAAAAGTACCTGGCATGGTTAGAAAAAAAGTTATGCAGTTTTGAAAAGTTGTCCCTTCGCTTTGGACGGTACTGTAGTTGTGAACACACCTCTTATATGTCTGAATCTGTTGGGGTGGGGGTTGTTATTCATTTGGATTATAACTTATGCTCTGCCGTTGCTAAGCAGTTTCGCTTTTGCTTCCGAGTCGGCAGATTTCGGCTGATTTCAGAGATTTCGTCCGATTTCGGTGTTTAGGGTGACCCGATTTCGGTAGATTTCGGTCAATTTCGGTAGATTTCGGTCGATTTCGGTGTTTAAGGTGACCCTAAGTTTTCTGCGGCTATCATCGTTGTAACCTGGAGACAAAGGCATTTTCTACTTTTGACACTGCAGTTAAGATTGACACAATTTAACATAAAGTAGTAGCAAAAAGGGAGGAGTTACACACCATAGCAGTCAACAGATAGTAGGGAAAACTGGACTGTAAGTTGCCTTGAATTGCTCCAAGACTACGAAAAGATTCACCTTGACGCATCTTGCTGAACTCGCTCTTCAGGCGACTTCTTCGCCGAGTCTGGTGGAGCATTTGTGGGCGAAATGCCACATTCGACAGTTTTTGCTTCTCGTCAGCACTGGGCTTTACACAGGCGGGTAAAGTTCGGTGAACAGCGGGCAGAATCTCGGGAAAAATGCCCGCGGAGCATTGAGGGAGAAAATTCAAGGTCACGCCGATCTGACAGCTCTTAGTTATACGCTTTTCGTTCGAATATGATTCAGTGAGCAAAATCTTCAAGTCTTGGAGTGCTACAGCTAGGCTTAAACACAAATAGCTTAGAAGTTGGCCTGATAATGCCCGCTGTTCAGAAGGCTAAGTTCGCGCAGAGAGCAAACCTCTGAAATCAAATGTGTGCCTGGCAGCGGGTAAAACCGGCTGGCCGCCGGGCAATGCCTCGTGTTTGCCGGGCAATGTTCGCCCGTGTAATAGGGGCTTTAGTATTGCTGCGCTGGTAATCCTACTAGTAGGTACGACTGCTACTAATGTACCCTTATATTTCACCTAATGAAGCCGTTATGCTCATTGGAGAGCTGCTGCACTACTGGGAATAGGCCAATGTGGTGCAGGCCATTAAGTTGCAAGCTCCTCGTTGACTAGAAGTCCACTATTTCTATTATATCGCTCTGGGCGATGTTTGGCTCCTTGGGTCCGTTTTTAGTATATGACAGTGAGCCCTTGACACAGCTGTCGGACTCGATGCTAGCACGATATTGACAAACATGATTGCTTCAGCAGCAGAATGAGTCTAGTCTCTTTTGCTTATGTATACAAGCATTCCTGTCCTGACCTTGCAATGCAGCAACTTCTTGAACAGATCTATTCCATCTATTACGACTGCTTCCCGTTAGTAAAGATAAAATGTAAACCTAAATTCAAAAAGCCTGAATGGTTCTCTCGTGATCTGAAATATGTTATTAGGAAAAAATTCAGATTGCTCAGTATGTTCAAACGTGGAATAATTACAAAGAAATGCTATGCAGCTTATCGGAATGTAGTAAATAGACTAATACGAAAATGCAACGAATACTATAATAAAAAGAAAATCATTGAGTCCAGAAATTCATCTAGTAAATTATGGCAGGCATTGAATGATGTTCTTGATAGAAAAACCTAAAGCAAGTCTGCTTCTCTCAGTGTTAATGGTATGGTACTTCCTGACGCATAATCAGCTAACTTATTTAATACACATTTTACTTCAGCAGCAAAGTCATTGGTGGAGGCCCTCCCTCCCTCCCTAAGATGGAAATTTTACAATCAATACGAATATGTTGTTACAGATTGATTTTCAGGCCTACCTGTCCTAATGAGATCGTTAATATTCTTAAATCTTTCAGTAATAAGCGGCGTCATCGAGATGAGATGCAACCTTCATTACTGCTTAACGTTATACATTGTATTGCTGATTCTCTCTGTCACATTTTCAATTTGTGCTTGGAGAACGGCATTTATCCTATTGTCTTAAAACATGCTCGTGTTGTACCTATCTTCAAGTCAGGTAGTCCGAATGATGTCACTAATTATGGACCCATATCTAGGTTAACTATCTCCAATAAAATTTTAGAGAAAGCCATTCATTCTAGGCTATCAAATTTCCTTTCATTACATAACGTATATAGTGGTCAGCAGTTTGGCTTTCGAACTAAATCTAATACTACGCTAGCAATTTTTCATCTTGTAACGATCTTCTGAAATGCTTCCATGATAAAACATATGGTATATCTTTATTCCTCGATCTCAGAACCCTATTAAAAATTTCAGCAGTCATTCCAGTGGCGCTGCGCAATTTTAAGCCGTACATACACCCGCGAACTCCGCAGTAATTGCGCAACGGCTGCGCAGTTATGTCCGCTTTTCAAGGG
>LQNS02278145.1:15489587-15504542 GCA_001587735.2 Parhyale hawaiensis
GTATTTTCCGGAGAGCCACCGCAGGCCCCGGGTAACTCTCGGGAATTGTGGCCTCTTTGCCGAATTCCGACCGTTTACTACCAATGACGCCTCAAAAACTGCGGAAACACGACCGAAATTTTTAATAGGGAAAGGCGTTCGATACCGTAGATGAATTACTTTTACTAAAAAACTTGATCATTATGGCGTTCGGAATGCAGCAAATGCACTGTATAATTGTTACCTCTCTAACAGGAATCAATATGTACTCTGTAATGATGCCAAATCACATATATTACCTATTAATTCGGGTGTTCCCCAAGGAAGCATTTTAGGCTCGTTATTATGTAATATTTATATTAATGGTATTACTACCCTCGGTATGAATTGTGTCTTGTATGCGGATGATGCTGCTTACTACACCAATAGTAGTATTTTTCAAGCTGCTATAACTGATATGCAAACTTTTTTACATGTGTTGTCAGAATGGTTAACTCAAAATAGATTGACTGCCCATGAGAATAAAACCAAATTAAATGCTTTTCTCCCTTTGTACTCACCTACAGTTGCCACCTATTTTCTTTAACAATAATCTACTAGATCGA
Source organism: Parhyale hawaiensis (assembly GCA_001587735.2). NCBI lineage: Eukaryota > Metazoa > Arthropoda > Malacostraca > Amphipoda > Hyalidae > Parhyale > Parhyale hawaiensis. Next base: position 15,490,172 of record LQNS02278145.1, read on the forward strand.
GTGGGTGCCCCAAATAAGATATATTGGACTGATCCTGGATGAAAAGCTGTCTTTTAAGTCCCATATTGAAGACGTGGGACGCAAGCTTAGCACGGTTCTCGGCATAATCTATGCAATATCGAATTATGTTGGCCGTGAATCATTAAAAATAGTTTACTACTCATTGGCTCATTCAGTGTTGGTCGAGAATATCATCGTTTGGGGCGGAGCCCCACGTTGTCACATTCACGAACTTCAAGTAATATTTAATAATATACTTAGCGAATACTACGTGGTAGACGTAACGGAAACAATGTGTCTGTAATGAGTTGCAGTGAAATGTACTCGTCTTTACAAATGTTGCAATTTCAGGATGTTTACAACTATTCCTTACTTAAATTTTTTCGATTTGTGTTTTATAATCATCTTGAAGTATTTCTAAAGTATTTCGGTCTCTTTATTCCCCAACAAAATTACAAAATGAGACGTTCTGTTCTCAATCTCCCAATTGTGCGTGTTCACGTCAAGAAGCGCGCTACAGTATTTCAAACTGCTATGCTTTTTGATAAACTTCCTGAGTATTTATTAGATTTATATTTAAAAAAAACGTCTTAAAGAATACGTTATGCAATTGTATTAGCTTTTGCTTGGTGTTGCCCAAAAAGTTTACTAAACTTTCAGTGGCTACGCAGATGCATTATTCTACAGTGTATTACCACTTTATCAAATACTTGTAATGTATCAAATGTGTCTGTGTGTATTAAACCTATCAAACCTAACGGTACCTATTTGACACAGCATACATAGCTTTGCCAATAATAACAGAATGGATCATTAAAAAAGTAGCCCCCGCCGTCATGAAGCAAAAACAGAAAAGGGTTTTTTCTTTAAATAAATGCCTTGGACGACGATGATGATGACAGATGGCACTTGCCTCCAAGAGTCTTGGGCTAATATGATACAGCCGACTTCAACTTGGGGCTCTATCTCTGAAGCACACTTTTTTATTTTCTTCCAATCTCCTTTCACCATACCCCAATTAGAGCACTCTGAGAGCTCAAAACTCCGCCAAGCAAGAAACCAGTAACGAAAAATTCAGATTAGTTCTCAAACTATGATTTTCTTTGCATCAGCACAAAAATATAATCATTTGTGCCTGTTGATAGTAATAACAGCTTCTAAATTTTCTTGGAGATCCGTTCATTACTTTTTCAAGTTATGTTGCTACCAAACGCTTTGACAAACATAGTCAAACACGCAAACAAACAAACAAACCAAGCATCAACAAAATTTGTTCACATCTGCTGTTATAAAGTTACTCCTTTTAGGTTCTTTTAACTTCATTTCTGTATATTTTAGCATTCTGATGATGGGAGAATGATAATCCCGAGACGTCAACTTTTAATGAAATCTGTCAACACATTTATTTATTTTATGAAATTCGCCTTCGTTTCATAAAATTTGTTCATGTGTTTTAACAATTCAAATAATTCCTCTAAATTTCATAAAGATTCGTTCATAATTTTTTGAGTTATTTTTCTAACAGCTATAAAATAAAACACCAAGACAAACTTGAACAACTCGTGGCGTAAGACCATCACCCGCGGTGGGAACAAATTCAGCCCAGTCATTTTCTATGACCAGCTAGCTACGAATTTTTGGCATTTTTCACATTTCAGTCAACCCACCGAACTGCCTAAAAAATATTATTATGACTCAATTTCTTTTCCTCTTTTTGAGTGGACAGACAAAAGAACTCAACGCCGTCATTTTTGATGGCCTGCTTAGCCTTCTCTAGAGTTTTGGCATTTTTGACATCTAGGCCAACCCACTTGACGCCCTGCAAAAAAAATTATGAACACTGCTCAATTACTTCTCCCTCGTTTTAGGTGGATAGACAAACAAATGTACAAACTAGAGCACCTCAAAGCTTAAGACCATCAGCCGCGATGGGAGGCAAATTCAACGCTGTCATTTTTATAGCCAGCTTTCTCTAGAGTGTCGCCATTTTTCATATCTCCGTCAATCCATCTGACCGTCGGAAAAGATTGCCTCTATTTGCGTTGAGTTACAGATTCAACGCCGGTGAGCTAACTCAGGCTTTGCTATTTTTCTATCTCGGTCAACTCGCCTGACTGCCTGAAAAAATTATTATTATTATGACCCAACTCCGTCTGCCTCTTTTTGGGGGAACAGAAAAAAATTCTAACCCATCTTTTTTGATGGTCAGCTAGTCCAAGTTTTTTGTTTTTGTCACATCTAGGTCAACCCACCTTACTGTCGGAAAAAGATCGTGATGATTGCTCAATTCATTCTGCCTCCTTTTGAGTGGAGTTACAGGTTGTATAAAAAAAAGAAAAAAATGTTATTACTGAACTCCTTCTGCCTCGTTTTGGGAGGACAGACAACAAAAGTCGTCGCCGTCATTTTTAATGGTCGGCTAATTCTAGTTTTTTGGCCTTGGTCACATCTAGGTCAACCCACCTGACTCCCCACAAAAAATTATGAACATTCCTCAAGTCCTTCTCCCTCTCTCTTCGTGGACAGACATATATACAAAAATGTTTCTATCAAAGGAGTTTTCAAAAGTCTTCTGGGTTTTCTTGTCTAATTAATATACCTCAAGCTTTCGAACTATTAAACATAGTCCGTCTTCAGGGGAACGAAACTTCAAACGCATCAACAGAATTACTAAGTTAGTTGAAATGGCAATTGAGTCCAAAATTATTACGCAGTGAATCAAATTCAAAATCGAGACGACTTCCAGAAGCTTTTCATTCGCATTGTAATCAGAATTCATTTAATAGGCATGTTTAATTTTCTGAAGCTGACTGTCGCGTTCTTTAATCTCATAAGAGATGAACTTTCATTCTACGCTCCAAATTTTCTTCTTTTGCAATATATTATTAGTGTTTTCATTATAGGTAGCCATGATGCAGCTTTCCTAAACTAGCTCAGTATAGATCTACTGATGCGTTTGGAGTTTTGTTCCCCTGAAGACGGACTACGTTTAACAGTTCGAAAGCTTGAGGTATATTAATTAGACAAGAAAACCCAGAAGACTTTTGAAAACTCCTTTAATATGACTACACCTGGGTGCCAACATATTTAAAAAAAAATATTTATACAAACTTAAATCTTTAACGAAAACATTATCACCGCTTTTTGCTTCGCTCGCGGGTGAAAACAAACTTAAGAACAAACAGAATATTACAAAAATTTGTTCATTTATATATAGTCATTGTGATATACCAGATAACTTCCATAAATTTCATAAAAAATCCATAAATAACTTTTTGAGTTATGGTTCTAAGAAAAAAAAAAAACAGAGAAGCAAACGAACAAATAAACGGTTGTTAAGGATGGTTTCAGCTTGGCCAGGGATTGGAATTAGAAAATTAGAGAAAGAAATTGAAATACCAAATGTTATGCATATTATCTTATGAATCTAGGGAAGGTGTTCGCTGCATGTTCTTTCCCTTACCTGTAGTGAATTTCATTTGGAAAAACAAAGTAGAAGCCACTGAGATGGCATAGAATGGGCCATAGACATGGGGTAATGTTGGTTAGGCTCGCCCGTTTATGTTATGGGGAGTAACGTTTCCAGGGATCCCCATAGATAGCCTTACCCTTAACTAGGCCTTCACGACTTCTGTCTTTCATGCCCACTTCATTTCCTTTCATTATGATACATCTGTAGATGATAACTTGCTTTCCCATGCACGTTGATCTTGTGCACCGTCGTGCAAGATCGAGTTCGACATTTCAGCCGCCATACTACATGCCCGCTCTTTTCCCTCTCTTAAAACGCAGTACATAGTTATGGTCTGGGAAGCTTAATTAAACAGCCTATCAGCTAGGCAAACTATTAGAAATTAATAGGGTGGAACGCTCAACCGCAGTAAATCAACTGTGACAGGAACTCCCAGAAGCCCTGAACAAAGTCACACCGGCGTAGTGCACTCAACAGAACAGTTAAATAATGTGGTGGTAGATACGGAGACATTGTTGACAGCAGTGGTATGTAGACATCCTACTTATACGGTATGTAATATGGACACTTGACTGCTTATTAATAACAAATCCTTATGTATGCAGAGAAGTTTTATTTTTGCAATTCGTTCTGTAATTCTGTCCATCCTCCATATATCAATATCCATACGTCTTTAATTTATTATTTTTCTTCAACTTTCGAACTGAAATTCACGACAGGTAAAGAATTCGTTTCATGAACATGTGGAAAATGTGGGATTTCTCGCAGTCACACCCATTATGCATAGAAGGTTATACCTGTACCATTTATATATTGTTCTCCCTCCCACTGCTTCCAATATTTCATCTCTGCAGCGCCTCATAGCTTTCAGTTTTTATTCCCATCTCCTTTTCATAATATACGCAATCGCCTCGATGTTTTTAAGAAGCTTATCGCTCTCAGGGTATTATTACCAAAAATATCCGTCGTACCTCACTCATTGTTCCAAGGACAGCTTCCGATTGCGCCAACACAAAAAGGGTATTGGAAGAATGCTGCGGATATTGGCATTTTCGTAAAACGCGGACAAAATAAACGATAATGAAGGCTATCAGACGATCGATGAAAATAAATGAGCCTCTTAGAATGGGTTGAGGGCAGGGCTTTTTCCAGGGTAAAGATCGGACGCTAGGGGAGAGGTATTAGCATTTTTAGGGGAATGATCGCGTAGTTTTAGGGTAAGAACTAATTGCTTCACGTGTATAGGCATGTGAGAGTTTGCTCTGTCAAAGAGTGAGGATTTGAGGTCGCATTGGAATTTGAACGCCAGGCTACAGCCCAATCGAGAAGGGGTGTTTGTAGGCGTGTACAAATTTAAACGCAGAAAGGGATATAACATAGCATTGTTGGTATTTACTAAACATAAAAATGATTGAAACAGTAATGCCCTACATGTGGTTCAAACTTTAGGCACATTAACATTACTGCAATTTACGTCATTTTCTTTATTCTAAAATAATCGTCTAGTTGTTATTTAAATAGGCTTAATTTCTCTGCAATTACTTGGATTACTTGTCAAATAGCTGAACTATATTACCACCTTTCTGCGGCGGGATCCACTGATGAGTCTGATAGACAACTAAAGTTACGTTAAAATAAGTGAAGGGAATCGTAAGAAACATTGTGTTGCTTTCCGTATGAGCTCTTTCCTGTAAGTTCTTCAAGTAAAAATGCCGTGTTTGATAGTTAATAGGTTGCTTTACAGTTTTAGCCTTAAACAAAGAGGGAAATAAGGTAATAGGTGCTTCAGTCCGTTTGAACACTTTCACTACTCAGGATTACCGACCTGTATTTACCAAGCTCACCACATTGTTTCTTTCTGGAAAAGCTGCAACGGCATCCGCCTAAAAATAATTTTTAGTCTGTTGAATTTGTCAGCTTCGAATTCAGTCAATAAATAAGATATTATAACCATTGAAATTTGATGCATAAGAGGTAGAAAAGAAAAAATTCTTGCTAGAGTAAAAGTGCTGTAAAAAATTAATATTGAGCAGTTATAACTCTCGTAGCTTCCACAGTCCGCTGCTGTATTAATAAAGTAATTTTTTGTCAGATACATAGTAGCGTCTTTCAATTCGAGCGCCTTATTGGCAGCCTGTCTTAATATGCTCTTCTCTATTTTCTCCCACTTGCAGCATAGCATACAGTTGGTAAACAGCTCTCTGTAATGTCTCTAGTTTACTTAACTTAAGTAATGTTAAGATCTTCCTTCTTTTTCTTCTTCTTCTTTCCTTTGTGATTTATATCAAGCTAACATAATGGCAATAGCTCATTGAGGGCCGGGGCGTAAGTCCCGGTGTCTCTGTGGGAATGGGTCTATTGGTCCGCCCATTTCTGCCTAGCTAATCTAACCATCACTTCATCTATATTAAATATGCAATAATATTGAATAGAAATCAGCTAGCGCATATTAAAAATGAAATAAGCATCAAACTTCATGAAAAGATGGATGAAGTATAACGTAACTCACTTACAAGATGAGTGAAGCATCACCATTTATTCAATATAAAAATAGTGGGAACATCACCCAACAAAAAAAACTGAGTGAGGGATTAGGCAAACTCTATACATAATGGAAATGAGTGCAGCAGTATTGAACTAGAGCACTCTGAGAGCGCATACCTCCGCCAAGCAAGGCAACGGTAACGAAAAATTCAAATTGGCGCTGAAACCATGATATTCTTTGTATCAAATCCGAAATCTAATCATTTGTGCCTGTTGTATTAACACCTTCTGCTATTTCTTGAAGATCCGCTCATAACTTTTTGAGTTAAGCTGCTAACAAGCATTATGACAAACATAAAAATCAAATTTACAAATGAACGAACCGATCTGCTCCAAAAATTTAATCATTTATGTCTTTCAACTTTACTAACAACTATAAACTTCATAAAGATCCATCTAGAACTTTTTTAGTTATGGCGCTAACAAGCACAGAAACAAACACAGTGACAAACACACGAACGAACGAACAGATCATCACAAAAATTTGGTCATTCACTCTTCGTAATAAACCTAACAACTCATGTAAATTTCATGAAAATCCACCCATAACTTTTTGAATTATGGCATTGACAAAAATGAGGCAGACAAACTAACAAACGGATGGACAGATCTTCATCAAAAGTTAATCATCTCTTCCTCCTAATATGCACAACAATCCCTGTAAATTTCATCTAAATCCGTTCATAACTTTTTGAGTTATCTTGATAACAAGCAGACAAACAGATTCACAGACAAACATATTCACAGACAGACAAATCCGACGAAAACATAACCTCCTTGGCGGAGGTAATAACAAGAGGGGAGAAATGAATGGAGCCCATCTAATTGTAATGCATCTACGAGTGGAGCAGCACCTCATCTACATATGAAAGCGCAGGTCGTGCAAACAAATAACTCCTTATTGAACGCGACGGCAACTGCCACGCTTAGTTGTGTTGCAGCTCAGAGTGGTGCTTGTGTGTTTTTTTTTTCTCCTTTTTTTAACTTTGTTGTGGAGTATTGGCTTGAGTTAACGCCAGTTTGCGTCAATCATAGACTGACAGGCGTGCCTTGCAGTGCAATCACTCTTGCTGCGAGCGAGTTGGTAAAAATCAGGAACATTAATGAACTCTGAGCACAAAATGGCCAAATTTCAGCAGATGCGAAAGATTGACAGAATTGAAATTATTTTGGAAAGCACGTGTTAGCCCGCTCGGCGGCGATGCGTTCGTATGGGATGCTTTCGTTTGTTATTTTTATGGGACCTAAAATTTATATTCAAATGTTGCGAGAGTACATAGACGAAATGATTTTCATTCTTCGTAACATCACGGTAGAGGAAAAAGTGTTCCAGATACAATATCGTGGCTGGTATAAAATCGTGGCCGATGCAGAATCCTGATTCATACAACTTGCGTGCGGCAGATGTATAATAATGGGAGGTGCAATACCTTAAGAGAAGCAACATTACAAAACCGTGGTAGATGCAAAATCGTGGCTGATTCTCATTTTAGTTGATAATATTGTGAGCGTTAGGCGCCTTTGCGAACATGTAATATTGTGAGCGTTAGGCGCCTTTGCGAACATGAAATGTATATTAATTAGAACCAGTATTGAGCTTTGTATGCAATTCATTTTCGACTGGGAAAATCGGGTAATTTTTCGGTATTTTAAATACTCTTCCCTCAGCAATTGGAAAATTCTCGTGTGTTACTAAAATTTGTTAAGGAATACTGGGCACCCATGCCTTGATTTAGACCCTATCTTTTGCCGACAACTTCTCTAATGCTGCATTTCTCAAATGATATGTATTTCAGCAATCTTGTAATTTCTGTCGAAATATGTCACTATCATCATTCGAAAATGTAATTAATCATCACGGTAGTGCCTTCCGTGTATATCACTAATTCGACACAGTTCTTTTATTTTTAAGAATTTTATGTATTTTCCAAGTTTATAGGCCCATATGCTACTCAAGGATTATGAGACACAACAGGTTAACCCAGGGGTGGGGCCAAGCTGTAGTGCATCATGGGAAATGGGCTTGTGACGTCATAAAAATCTAGCACCTATATCAGTAGCTATTTTGCATTGTTTCTTCATCGTTTCATTTGGGCCTCCAGAGTGTCTTACATGTCCTACAATCATCATAGTTGCACAAAAATATGTATCAGAGCATCTACAAACGTTTCTAGCTCTGTGAATGATAAAATTTGATATTTTTTAGGTTGTTTTTTCCCTAAGAGGCACACACCCGGTCGGAGAGTGTCGGTAAAATGTTGCCCTTAGCTGTGCCGTCGCGTAGGCGTCGTTAACATATCCTCCTCTTCTAATCGTAAAAAGTGCAGCATTATTGGAAAAATTATGGATTTAACATTCACCAGTTTCAACAACATCGTTCCGTAAGACAATTAAGGTTTGGGAAATACGGTTAGAGAACTGTTTTGCAGGTTAGTTAACGCGAGTCGGACCGACCCTACTGTTATGCTGCTGCAACGGCCGCAGCGTATACCAGCTGATGTTTTTTTCTAATTTTACCAAACAATTGTATGGATTCTGCGTAATATATATAGACTTTTGCTTTAATATGACTTCGCCGGAAGGAGAGTATTTATTTCCCCTAAACGTTTTTCTTACAAATCTTGTTAAAAAGTTCTTCTATCTCGGCTTTCAATCGCTCGCATCTGAGCCAAATTTTTGTTGTAGCACAGATCATTGGTAGAAGACGAAAATGAATGGAAAACATTGCGTTATTCACCTATATAAATCCATCTTCAGAATGCCATATTACTCTCGATAAAACTAACTTGATTTATTGCATTTTAAATACGATAAACTTGGCTCTAAAAGTGCTTCTGATACATGCGGGCATTTGCCGGTTGAATTCATCTGCTCTTCTACAAGCCTTTTAAGCATCGTTCTTTCAAAATTTTATCTTTCTGAGAGCTAAAAAATGTTCGTAGATGCTTTGATAGATATTTTTATCTAATACTAAGAATACCCGTCGTGTATTTATATATTTATATTTTTATGTAGTTATTTATTTATAGGTTTCGTGTCACGCTCCTGACGAAATAGGCAAAAATTAGCTTTGGCTTCCCGGTGTCATCAGTGTATTCATCTGCTTGCAGACTGTGGTCATAGAAAACTGATAGGTAGAAAGTATTCCAGGTTGCAGATGATGGCATTCCAACAGTATATCTGATTCCGGTATTTTTTTGACAATATTGAAGTCTGATGCTCTTTTGGGTTGCATAATTATCGACGCAAATGGTAAAATATTCATCAGCGGTCAGCAGGCGCGTAAAGACCATGATGATTTCTTGGCAGTAGATTGTTTTCTTCATTTTGGGTTTTTCATTTCTCAGGTCACAACATATAAATTCAGTAGGTGATCAAGGGAGCAGAAGACAAATTATTTTAAGGGCATGCAGTAGACAACTATTTCTTCTGAGAAAGCAGAATTCGCTTAAAAGCTCAAAATTTCAGCACTTCAATGAAGCAGATAGTCAAGTATGGAAGACCGTATTAACGGCCCTACACACGCTCAAGTAAACTTGACAAGTATGCTTGCGCAAGTGACTTGTACAAGCAAACATGAGCGTGTGTGTGACCAGACTTGAGCAAATATTAGACTTGCACAGTGACTTGAGGCTTGATTGAATTTGAATCATGTCCTCAAGCGCAAGTCTGACTTGTGCTAGTCTACCGTAGCGTGTGTACCGAACCCGCGCACTTGATATCAAGCCACGGTCGCAGGTTTGGCTAGTTCTGCACAAAATACTTTATACTAGTAGTAGTGGTAGTAGTACTTCAAGTTTTACTATGGTTTTAGAAGTACGGTTGACTATTTAATATCAAATGACGACATCTGCCAACCATGAAGCAGTCAGCGTTGCCCAATCAAAAATTTATAGTGGATCATCGACAATTATTGCGGATTACCAGAAGAAAATACTAATGTCGAGGTCATTTTTTTTTTCAGAACCTAGATGTCTCTTCAATCTGGCAACACGGGTAGCTATCACGGCCAGTAGTTACGTAGCCTTCGCAAAGTGAAGAGTCGTGTTGTTAAAAATAGCGAATTCAACAGGAGACTTGAGCAAGTATACTTGTGCGTGTGATGGCAAAGGGCAATATCCCAATACTTGATCAAATACTAGCGTAAGCATAATAGTCAAGCTTGCATGAGCGTGTGTAGCCGCCTTATATGGATACGGTGCACTAACATTGCATATAAACTTACTGGAGTGGCATTCAAGTTTACTTCAGTGGTTTTTACTTAAGATTTTACTTGGGAAGACGCACGTTTAATTAAGAAAGAGGATAGGGAACGTAGAAGAAGAGCGTGACTACTACAGTCTCAAGAAGAAAGACGTGCTAGCAATGGGGAGAGATGAAGCGCCTATGCGGCACAGTGACAAGAAAGACTTGAAACAGAAAGATTACAAAGGGGAATAAGAGTTGCAATAAGCGTGAGCAGGAAAATGTGGAAACGGGAAGTCAGAGAAGAGAACAAGCATATTGAGTATGGCGTGAATTTCTTCACGCACGGGTCCACTAGTGCAACTATAATGATTGTAGGACACTCTAGAGGCCCAAATGAAATGATGAAGAAACAATGCAAAATAACTGCTGATAAACGTATGTAGGTACTAGGTTTTCATGACGTCATAAGCCCATCTCCCATGATGCACTACAGTTTGGCCCCGCCCCCTGGGTCAACCTGTTGTGTCTCATAATCCATGTATGCTACTTAATTTGGTTAGAGCATTGCACTACCTACCCTCGTACTACGAGCTGTGCCTATATATTTACGGTTTGAAATCGAGTTTAACCCGACACAGTTCAGGTCTTATTCTTCCTCTGTACACTAACTTTGTTCATAATTTTATGAAAGCGTATTGGTCTCTTGTTTAAATTTGATTATTTATGCAGCAATCTAAAACACTGTCTACGTAATCAGTTTCTATTATCATTAATACAGCTTCTTTGTTGGCTACATATTTTAAACTTAGCTGACCTGTTTAGGTTGTGCCGAAATATCAAGTAAAGAAGTTTTCTACCTCATAAATTCAACCGACTCTGCATATTACTTATGCAATCCATTTTTCCATTAGTACCTTTTAAGGCGAAACTCAAGCAAAGGCTTCCCTGATATAGCTAAGTTAGCTCTTTAGAACAAAAATATTCCATTCACTTTTCTATACACTTGCGCCCAGACTTGAGTCTTCTTGCTGATATAAACTCTACTTTTCCCTAATGGAAGCATTGTCTTTGGCTTTTCTTTCAGATACGCTAACCAAGTGTACAGCCTCTATTGCTCGTATAGACTTTCCCCTCATCTACCACATGGAGCCGTACTCTGTGGAAAATGCTATAACGCCCTATGGAAGTAGCTCGATCTTACGTTAAGGCCCTAAGCGAAGTTTATGACATTGGCCACCGCAGAAGCAACCGTCAAAAGTTTTCTTTGTAGGGGTCATCAGCAGAGGTTGTCGGGAACAGGAGCCCCTCATTTGGATGCGCTTCGTAAGAAAGCTTTGAGCACGGAAGTTTTCTTTGCTGCTTCGGTTAGTTTCTTCCCCTCTTTTCTTCAATTAGGAGGAAAATAATTGGTACTCAGGGGCGGAAGATTCTGCACGGAATTCAGTGCCCTCTTAAAAACAGTTGAGAAGTGAGGGGAATATCCGCGGCAGCGTTGATGATGGCAGAGAGGAACTTAGGGGAAATGAAAATCTGTTGCAGAACCTGATGGATCGTGCTGGGGGTTTTGACTCTCCTGCTATAGAAACTCTGCTCTTGCAAGATCTTATTCTAAGTACTCATGGAATGTACCTTCTTAATAGCCTAAACAACTCTTGGGTACTACGCTTCAAAAATAAATGAAAGCTAACTGTTAAATGCGCTGTCAAATTTAAAAAAAAGAGGAACGACGCACTTGATTCGAGCATTACCCTAAGACTTGATGTCGGAATCTGAATACAGCATAGCGTCGGTTAATTACAAACAGGTTACGATGAATGTGTGTGATTGTTTCCATTTACTTTAATTCTCTTTCAATATGATTATCAAAAGTTGTCAAACGCTGATAAAACGTAGTTGCGATGTCTGGATTAATCATAGGAAATAAACACAATTCTTTGGATTCTAGCCCATCAAACGCAGCATTTTTTTTACTGAACAGTAAGAATTTCATAGTTGCTCTTTCGCTTTGAGTTTTAGTTTAACCGCATCAGTCACAACAGCTGCGGCATCGTCGTAGTTCTGAAACCATTTCTTCGATGCAAGCATCACATTTCTTCTTAATTCTGTGGTACAGCGAACATGAACAAAGTTGCTTTCTCTCTCAGAAAAGGTTGAAGACAGAAGGACTCCGCATCCATTAAATTCCGTAATGGCTTAGCGCACGGCGACCATTTGCAACTTTTACGGTTCGAAGCGAACTTCTGGCAGCTCGTGGGACAGACAGAGACTTCTTTCATTGCACTGACAGCTTTTACCAAGCTCTAAGACTTCACTTATCACTTCGAAGACTTGCTGTAGGTGAACTTTTGCTTCGTTTACATATAACTCCGGGCTGTGAACTTGCGTGCAGAGAGACGTAACCTCGTACTCCCTGAAAATCCGTCTTTTGGGAAAAATTTTAGTGAAATTCCTATTTTCCAGCAACGTACTTCTTGTAGTGGTCACAGTCAGATGTGCGCTAACTTGAAGAAGCGGACAAATGTTTAATAAACATGCGGTCTGGTCACCACGATGCTAGAGCTTTCAAGAATGAAATTATTAATTCCAGTTAAAAACTAGAACGCCTCGTGGCGTAAAACCATCACCTACGGTGGGGGTCAAATTCAACGTAGTTGTTTTTGATGTCCAGCTAATCCTATTTTCTCATTTGGATTCTTTTTCCAACAAGGGAGCGCGCTACGCTCTTAGTATAAGATCTTTAATAATAACATAAGAAAAATGGAACGCCTCATGGCGTAAGCGCATCATCCTCGGTGGAGGCAAATTCAACACCGTCGTTCTTGATGGCCAGCTGGTCCTAGTTTTTTGGCATGGGTCACATCTAGGGCAGCCCACCAAATTCTCTACACAAAATTATGAACATTGCTCAACTCCTTCCACCACTTTTTGGATGAACAAACAAATATATATACAATTATATACATATACTTAAATCTTCAACGAAGCATTATCACCTCTCTCACTTCGTTTCCGAGTGATAGTTAGTCCATTCTTCTACGGTACTATCTGAAACTCTGTAATTTATTGCTGTTGGCATTAGGAGAAGCTGTTAGTAAGGAGAGCATGGGATAGTGTAATTATTTCTCGCTGAAATTATAATTGCATTTTATTCATGACTATGTTCTCAAATAGACAGTGAGTAGAGTCCGTGTGTACACAAGCATGCTCGCTGGCACTGGAGCTTCCACAGACAAGCGAGCTGTTGCTGCAGTACTGCATAACCTCTCAACGCAAGTGTCAGAGAGCTGCTGTATACTCCTTATTTCGAAAGTGAGCGGTACCCGCTGGGGCAATGGAAAGACTGAAGTGAGTCAATAGGTAGGTCTGGCGATGATAATGTGGGCCAAACATAAATCAGAGCCCTTGCAAAGAATCACAACAACCTGCAGCATAGCACAAAGTCAGGCGATAACACTGGCATGCACGGAGCCCTCAAGCCGGAGTACTGAGGCGCAGAGTGCGGGCGCACACCATACTGTTGCCTTCACAGCATCGCATACGCTTCGCTACAACGGGTAGTCAACGTCTGGGTCTTGCGTATGTACATGAAAAGGAGCTGATGCCGTAGTAACTCTGCCGAAAGCTAAGAAAGCGGAAGAGAGGAGACGTTTGACATAGGTTATGCTGTATTTATTGGTAATTCTCTCGTTTATCGCAGCTTGCTCTAGGTATCAATGCGAATTAATTTATTGCGGAAACACCCTTGTTCATGTTTCTCCCTACATACAGTCTTTATTCAATTTCCCTGTTTTTTTTCTCTTCGAGGGCGGAGAGGCGTAAACTGAAAATATAATCAACACTAACATAATTTGGCAGTGTTTATTTAAGTACTAGACGACCCGTGACCCGTTAGGTCGTTATCACGATCGTCTTGTCTGTCTTTCGTGCCCATTTTGCTTCCTTCTCACCAGTTACTTATACTGGTCTTTCCTCCATCTGTTTTTCCTCTTCTTTCCCGACTTGCTGTTCCCATGCGCGTTGATCCTGTGTGGGAACACCCTCGTGCATGGGTTCCACGTGTCTATTATCACACTACGTGTCCCTTCATCTATCTATCTATTTATGTTATACTAAAAGTCTGTGAACCGGTGTTGCTTGTTTATTTACTTGTTTATTTGTGTCTTGCTT
>LQNS02278145.1:15513455-15531118 GCA_001587735.2 Parhyale hawaiensis
CAGCCAGTTTAAGATCTCCAAACGCCAGCTTCAGTCACGTGACAAAGCCATGTGTTTACTCGCCCAGGGAAGGCTTGCGCGTACTCCTCCCATTGAAGCTCCTTGCACTGTAAGTAAGGCTGTAAGTAAGGTAAATTTATATGTTGCGTATTCCAGAAGTATTTTCCGTATCACCTTTGAATTTAACGTACCCGTTCAAGCAGCAGAGCTAAAGTTATTCGTCCCTATCACGGATGCAGCCGAATTAAATCTTTACCGCTCGAATTTTTTCCTACCTTAAAGCGAAGAAGCTGTGTGCAAACAAGGAAGTAAATAATCAAATAAATATACAAGTAAATAGAGAAGCAAGGTTCACAGACTATGTATTAGTTAACATACAAAGATAGACGAGGTAATTTGAGGGTCTCCAGCTCAACAGCAACGAAAAATTGACTATAGTAAACACAGTGTTGCTATTATTATTATTATTAAATCACACCAGACTGTCGACGTAGGAACGGAGAAACTCCATGAGGTTAACAAACCCCCACGCAACCAGCCCAGCGGGTGGAGAAAACAAAAGAATAAAAAAAAGAAGATCCGAGATTACAGAATAGCTCTGTGTTCAGATCGTTTAAAGCTGCCAATACCAGCACCAGCAAAGACAGAGCCATCGAGGCCATTCCAAACATCCACACACGATGGAAAAAACGAACGGGAATACTGGCCCGTACGGCATCGTAACGGTTCCAAGGCAAACTCATGAAGAGCACCAGTCCGCCGAGTATACCTCACCCGAACAAATGGATCCGGAAGAAACTCAGACAGTGGATGACTGGGGCAGTTATAGATTTTACACAGAAAACAGACCCCACCAACTCTACCAACTCTACCAACAGACCCCACCCAGACTACAGAGCAGTACTCCAAAAGAGGGAGGACAAAGCAATTAAAGTAGCGACGTATCAATTCTACCTAGCCAAACACCCTCCAAGCACGCCTCATAAGACCAATTTTCTGCGCTGCACGTGAGGCAACCGAACGAATGTGTGGCTCAAACGTCAACTTTGGATTACTGATTACTTTTTGATCTCTCTGTTGAGATGCGAAGGATTAGGTAGAAAAAAATACCTGCTGAAAGGCAAGGGGCTGCTGCCTCACCTAAATTTAGAAAAAGAAGGATGGAAAAATGAAAACGTCTAAAGTACCTCTGCGTGGTAGCAAAGATACTTAATTGTGCTACCACTGCAAATATTTCTGTGTGAGTTTACGCTACGCAAATTCAGTAGGTCAACGAAGGTAAAGGGAAAAACATTCCTGAGCTACGAGGCAGAGTGAAGGACAAAGGGGCTCGATGAAGTAATTATTTTATACCATCAATAATGTAGATGAAGGCGCTAACCGCTGCTATGATTATATTCAATTATTACTGGCAGGACGTTCTCTCAAGAAACTTAATAACTTTTGAATTTAACTCGAAATACAAAAATAATATTAATGATGATAGTTATTTTTGTTCGTGAAAACTCTATCAACTGTAGACGCCAAAGCTACAGAGGACGCTGTAGTAGAATGTATTGCATACTAGCGAAGTTATGACGGGATGTTCCTTAAGAGTCATTGAATTTTCTACTTCTCTGCCTCGTGAGTTGAAAAACATATATCCATATTTTCCGTGATGGTCAAATCAATAGTAATTTACATATGGATCTTCACAGGTCAAGCTACGGGTACTAATATACCAATGCACCTGAATATAAAAACGCATTAAATGTGGGTAATTGCAAACTTGTTTTTTTTATTCATGCGAAGCCTGACGCTACATTTCTGATTGTTTAAATTCCAGCAGAAAAATATCAGCAGTTTCAAATCTTAACGCAAATTGTTGAGGAGTGGGTCCTACTGATTTATTTTTATATTGATATCATTATCCCTGACTTACAGGAGTCTCTTATACATAGAACTGCAACTAGTGACCGAGATCGTTATTAGATGGGGCCGGAAAATAACTGCTTCAGCGAAGCCCGTAACCTCTCCACTCAACGAGGTTCTGTTATTGGGAACGTCTTTCCCTTTCCCTTTGTTTGTCTTCTACGCAATACGCGCATCATGAGATCAGAGAGAAAAACATATGCAATGAGAAGAAAGTACAATCTATCCTACCACTTGAAGGTACTCTAGCAATCGTTTTTATTTCTTTAAGCTTAAGAAATTTTTGCAAGCCAATTGGGGCCTCTTGCTGTTCAGCAGATAACGATTTCCGTAGCTAATGCTCCAGATTGGGAAAAAGAAACCATCCAAATAGGAAGCAAGTGCACAAGCAACAGGCTGTGATGTTATTATTATACAGCGGGATAGTAGTACATTTTGTTTGAGCAGCAAAATACGACGGTACATAAAATCACATTACAGCATAGAATGAGAAGCAGTGCACAATTTCAGAGTTGCACCATAGCTGTCTTTAACCCTATCCGTTACCTATTTTCTTCAGCGGCTTGAACGTCAAAGCGGTACAATTTTGTACCGCCTTGGAGCAGATAGGGTTAACGATGCTTCGCCTACGTGTAAGTGTGACCCATCAAATGCAGGAGAAATTCCTCCCATGATTTGTTGCATCTACAATCTAATTCTGCCAGTCATTCCTTCCGTCCATCCATGCCACGCTCTCAGCATTGCTATAAGGAAAAAAATGGAGTATACATAATCCGGACAACAGCAAGAGCCTGCTCTCAGCTACTTCTCACATATCATTGCTGTGTTCTCTGAATTACGACGCAATATGGTTAAACACTTAACACTCCAGCACGAAGGAAGAACTAAGCTTGTCTACGGAATTTCCTTCCACAGGCCACGGCTATATTTGAACGTAAATGCTCGTGTAAATAGAGTTTTGCTACAGCTAATGCTATTATATCGTAAAATAAGTACGTACGCTTATATCTGAGCTTAGAAAATAGTAACTATTGAAATACGTTATTGTTTTACTTATATTCCGTCCTTTATCCGGAAATTTATATAATTAATGGTATTTCGGTGTTATGCACAACTCCCATGTATAACATAGCTGAATTGATCCTTACTATCATCCAGTCTGAAAGTTTTGTTACTCTATATATTTTAAAGAAAGACTAGAGGTAGAGCACTTCAAGCTATTCTGCTGTACAGTTTATAGCTCAGTTGGTATCGAAAATATGGAGTTGCAAGGGACGTCCATGGCGTACTCCAGGAAACAAACATTCCCGATGCCGATCCATTCTTCGTCAGTAGCAGAAAATATATTTTCATCTTCCCTGCCAACAAAACTCTGCATTGAGTTTCGCCCTTTGAAGAGCCAGCACGTTTGCATGCTGCTATTCCCGTCGATGCGTTTATGCCAAATTCACACGGCTGCCGCTTCTAAAATGCCCCCAACTATTCATACGGGTCGACAAAGGGAAAAACGTGAAAGCTGCCAGAAGGCCTGACAAGCCATTGTAGAGCAGCAGTTCATCATTCTGACACTGACTGAACCTCGCTCTATACAATAGCTTTGAAGGGAATAAAATGCCTACTAGGTGGTCAATAATGTGCCTCAAAATCACTGTCGGGTAAGGCCTAAAAAATTACTAGGTCGAGACTTTTTGTTTCTGAATTAGTTTGAAATTTACTACAGCAACTCGCACGTTGTTAAAAGGGCTGGAATTTTTCTAATGTGGCGAATTTAGGAGCAAGAATAAAAGAATTATGAAAAACGAAGACAGTAGCTATCTGCAAAATAATACCGTCGCTGTGGAGCCCATCCTCTTTTGCAAGAATTTAATTGAGATCCCTTTACGAAGGTTGGAGGACTTATAGTAACAATAGCTTTCTTTTCAAAGCTGCGGCATTGCTAAGATTTATATAAAGAAGCAAATGCGATCGTTTTTTTTTTTTCCTGGGAAGAAAAGTGACCAACAATGTTCTTTGTAACATTAGAAATTGTATGGGTGTAGGATATGTGAACTCTAGTTATTAATAAGTCCTGTAAAAATGAAAAAAAGAGTTGTAGATAGGAATATTTTGATGGGCTTATTTATTTTATCCTCTTCATTATTCAATGTTTTCTTTGTTCTATTTCATTTCTTTCTTACAGGTCCTTCAAAGGCAATATGCATACATAAATATATTGCCTAAAATCATTCATAACACGCTATAGCACTACTGTGACCTCTTGTATTGTAAGAATTACATGCTTGTGGCATTAATTTTAATGAAACCATGCGTATCTGGACTAGGGGCAGCCTATAGCAATGATCGTTGCCAAATCACATGCTTTGACAATGTACGGTTAGTATATTTAGTTCGCTACACGATACAATTTAATTAGCTACTCTCTTAATTATTAAAGCCTGCAAGTATAAAAATAACTTAATGATGCTGCTATCCATAACATATAATGATATGTACTCCCTTTTTGTGATGAATGTTATGTAGTACTGAACTAACGCAGCTCTACAGTGCTGCATGTGATACCCTATATTCAGTATATAATTATTTGTCTTTTCGTATGTAGATATATTTCAAATACATATATAGTGCCCATTGAAAGATTCTGGACCTATTAAAAATCGTTTGCATTGTTCTAGTTAGCTACTACATCCTAATGCACTGTCAGCATTGCTGAATGAAATTACTTCACAGAAAAGAAAATCCCATTTTCTGTATGCAAGGTAAACTGCAAACTAAAATATCCCTCGAGGAGATTCTCCTGAATTGCAGGTCAAAGCTGCTCGCCGTAATGATGTTTTCTCTCGCGGTAACAGGTTTCCTATTCTCTGAAAAGCTTCTGATGGTGTTTTCCTTTTCGGCGAATGAGACGCATTTCAAAAATTGAGTGCTGCGGATGCAAAGGCTTCTCTCGTCGCGTTTTGCCGGCCGAACGTAAGGTCCGGCGTGGAGTATATTGAGTCAGTACACAGTTGTCTTTTCTTTATCTGAAACTTTACGATAGATTTGTGGTTCAGTGTTGCCGACAGCTGCAGCGGGTGCCGAGTTCATGCACTGACTCTGTACACGATGTTTTTTCTCTGCCTCGGTTACTTGGGATAGAGTTGTGGCTTCACGCTGTGGACAGCTGGAAGCGATACGTGGATCGCTCCTGATGGGCTTGCAATTCGTTTCTGTAGAATGAATTTTCCGACCTCTGCAACAAACATTTCTCCTGGGAAAACGGTAACACTGTTGTCGTCGCGTAGCGGATGCGTGTTTTCCTGTCGCAGAAAGTGGACACACTTTACTCATGCAACACGGGACAATCTTACGCTCAACTTATGACCGCACCTTCAGCTCCAGTAACATAAACCTTTATCTTTTGTGTGACACGCGCTGAAGTTTTGAAGTGTTTTCAGAAAAAAAGTTGTCGTTCTAGTAAAAATTGTCATGTGAGGAGCAGTTGATGCATGCGTTGAAATTTAATTATTTCTTGCGATAATATGAGTATGAAAGTTGTCACGCAGGAAGAATGTTGCTGCGCACATGGGATTTTTGCTATTACACAACGTCTGCCTTGATTATGCAAATCAGTGTATCTGCAATTAATATCAAGTCGAGATGAATATTGTTAACGGAAACATATATTTAGAAGAGGTTACGTTTAGTCAACTAGAAAAAAGAAAACAGCTTCACAAAATTTGGTACTTCATAAACTACGATTTGGCAACATTTACCGAACAGCCGTGTGGAAGCCTTCCGGGTTTCATTTCGCTAATTGATGTTCCTGAGCAAACCTGGTCAAAAGAAGCTGTCTTACTGATGCTAATCGTACTAAAATTTACTCGTGACCATAGAACTATCAGGAATAGAGTGCATTGTGGCATGACGGGTGGAAACATCACAAAGAATGATCATTGGAAGTAGCTATCTACACGGGATATTTGCAGACTGACGATTCAGGTGGCAAAGGCTCCTCATGAAATCAGGAAGACTTGTTTTGACGATGTTGGCCCCCCAAAAAATGGGCAAAGCAACGCGTTGTAAATCCTTGAAGAACCTCACAAAATATTGAAATACCTAAAATGACGTCCAATAGACAAACATCAGAAAACCAAAAGGCTATTGAATGGATGGATGCACAGGTATCTGAAGACAGATTTCTAAGAATATTATATTCATGGATGACTGTTATGCCACCATTGATAGACCAGATGGTTGGTCATCTGGTTGGATGCTGAAGGGACATCAACTCTGATATTGGATTCGGCATCAGGAAAGCCGCCACGGTAGCAGCATGCTTCCGTTCTCAGCTCTAACACCTCGCCGGTTCAATGCCCAGCCAGGCAGTGAGCTCTTTGCAGATCTTGGCGTGCTGACTCGGCAGTTGTGTGTGCATGCACGGTGCCGTGGCGGAACTGCCTTCCTCAGAGATGAGGGGGTAGGGGGGTCTCGGGTCACTTGTTCCTTCCGTCAAATTGGCGCCACAGTTCTTGGTGACCCGAGGTCGACTGCAACTACACTTCCTGATCTGGGGCCAGTGGGCCTATACCCGCAGCACAAACCAGTGCATGTGGGTTTCCCAGGTGAGGGTGTGGTCTAAGTTGACTTTACCTCTATCGTTTGGACCTCTTCGGAAGCTTGTATTGCTCAGTAATGCATGCCACAAAACAACTTGTATGGGACCAGATGTTGACTGTATGAAAATTGCTGCCAGCGTTCCATTCACTAAGATTTATCATTCCAAACATGAAAAGATTGTAATAATTTATTCGTGAGACAAAGGTAAATAGATCATATTAAAAACGCAAAAAACACGACTTCAGCCTGAGTACTTCGATCGTTCAACATATTCCGTGAGTCACAAATGATGGCATTTCCAAATACTGCCGCGACCTTCAACTAGATCAGCACTCTGAGAGCGCATACCTCCGCCAAGCAACGCGATGTTGACGAAAAAAAATACTTAGCCCTGAAACCAGGATGCCAATTTGGTCATAAAAAATTCTGGTCATATGTGCCTCCTAACATTCTTAATATCTCCTGTAATTATCTTGAAAATCTGTCCGTAACTTTTTCAGTTATGTTCTGATGAATATTATGATAAATATGTAGTCAAACACTCAAACTGTTGAACCAATCATCACAATAAAAATGGTCAATTGTATCGGTTAAGATTTCTAACAATTCCTGCAACTTAATAAATATCTGATTATAACTTTTTGGAGTTATGTTCTGACTGACATTATAAAATCCCAATGTACGACTTACAAACGAGCTGATCATCACCCATGTACGACTTACAAACGAGCTGATCATCACCAATGTACAACTTACAAACGAACTGATCATCACCAATGTACAACTTACAAACGAGCTGATCATCACCAATGTACAACTTACAAACGAGCTGATCATCACCAATGCTTAGTCGTTTTTGTGTATTGTCATTTCTAACAATTCTTGAAAATTTCATGAAGATCCGTTTCATGAACATTCGGGTTAAGTAAGCCCGGTGCCCATTAACAACTTTCGTTGTCGTTACTAGCCTAGAAGCAACTCAAATAATCGGTTTACGTAGCCGCAGCCATTCTTCAGCTTGCGCAAACTAGAACTCTATAAAAAAATGTCGAATATCTCACTCGCTGCTACAATTTGCCCCATAGCAAGTAGCAATGGTGAACTTTCAACTATCGCTCTTAATAAATGAGCAGTGTCTACAAAGATAGATATTATACGAATTAGTGCACGGTGTTCACAGACGTCATACTGAAGTCACGGCCACGACTAGGCGGTCGGATTAGCTGAGTTGCCTTTAGGCTGCTACCGGCAACGAAAGTTGTTACTTGGGCGCCGGGCCTTATGTCACTGACAAGCACTGAGACAGACAGGCAGAAGGTGAAACAGGTTACTAAAATTTGGTTAATTGCTCCTGGTATCATCTCTAACAATTCCTGCCACTTTCACTGAGATCCATTCTTATAACTTTTCGAGTTCTGTTACCAAGAAAAAAGGGGTAGCAAACAAACGATTGAGCGGATCTTCACCAGAAGAATCATCTATTTTTCCTAACATACATAACAATCTCTAAATTTCTTGATTATTCGTCCATTACTTTTATAGTTACTTTGGTTATAGACGGACACAGGGAATAACAAATAAACACAAGAAAAACATTATCACTTTAATGGAGGTAAATATTATCAGCCAAAATTAAAACGTTAGAAATTTCTTTGATCGGAAACTGAAAGACTTCTCTGATTACAAGTACAAACAATTGGACAGATTTTTACTCTATATCATGTCTTAGAGCCTACACTGAATTAGTTATTTTAATAGAAATTAATTTTTAATAACAATACAAAATAACTCGGTGAGAGCCACTTTTTAATGGGCAAAAGACTCATGTATGACGCGAAAGAAAATCACCGTTTCAAATCTGCCGTGTAGCTTAAACTCGTTTTAAAGCAACGAATTTACAATTGACCCAACACTTTTCCAATTATCTAAGGCTTACTGAACAGCGCGTTATGGGACAGTTTCTTTTCATTCCATAGAAGCTCATGTAATTGGGTAGTCAACATGTTAATTCCTTCCTAAATCCAGCTAGGGATTTACACCAATATTGAAGCTCACTTGTACTTTTATCTATATGAAACATTCCAAAAATAATACTCATTGGAGAATTATACTTCTGTTGGTCACACGCTCAATGGCATCTGTAAAGAGACATCTGCAAATACCAATTTGGTTCCAGCTATCTGGAATTACCGGTACACCGAAGTGATGCCGAGCAGCTAACCAGCACCAGAGTGTCGAGCATGAACAGTATTTCTTTTACTGGCATGTTTCTATTACATTTTTGTCCATAGTAGGCGCGTTTCTATTCAGTCGGGACTAATTGGGATTGTTTTTATTCTATATAGTACTGCTATTAAGCAATAGCGTTGGTGTTATTCGGCTATTAAAGCCTTGCTTTGTTCGGTAATTTAAGCTAATGAATTTACCAATTAGCTACTTCACTAGCTGCTTTATTGCTTCAACAGCTAAATGCTTTATAACTGCTGTCTATATATTGAAATTATGGTCTCTTTCACTGCTGAGGTTTTTAATAATTGACGGTGCCATTCTACTTGATGCGAGGCATGTTTTAGTGAATTTTAAGAGAAAAAAAAGTGTGTAAATTCTGACATGTGAAATTGGTACAGCAATTCTTGGAATCACAAGAACCAAAATAATTTCTCGATCCTCTGCCACACTTCGTTTATATCAATTGCACCTTGCAACATTGGAATCATTGGTAGGAGAACATTGGTAAAAATCATTGGAATCATTGCTAGGAACAATCAACATTGGGGTAAGCTTTCTCAAAACAAAAATTTCTGTGTCGATATTATGTACCTGCCGCGAATCAGCTTGAATTTATGCCTATTAGAAATTCCTAGTAGAAATTAAATAAATCAGGCAAGTTTGTTTCAGGAAATGGATGACTTTATGGAGCAATTGATATGTTTGTAAACGAGAAAAAAATTTTAAATGCGTACATAACACACAGCATTACATTACATTGTACATAACACACCGCATTGAAAATATCGACGTTTTTAGTACAACATTGTACATTTGCTGTAATTTATTTGGCCTGTGAAGCAAATGATTTGCAGCATCATTCACGAAATAGCATTATCAACACTCTTCGGGACCTAAGGGGCACGAAAAACGAACATGAACGAGTCGTATGCTTACACTACAGGCTGTTTAACAAAATACTTTGGCAGAATCGAAATAGCAATAGCAGTAAAGTGATGGCTTTCAGACTTATTGCAATCATAACTACAAAAATTGTCGGATAATAGAAGCTGTGAGCGGTTTCGCGCATTGTGGAGATAACGCGGTGCTACCTTTCGAGTTGTTTACCAAGTAGAGAATCGAAACCTCAACACTAATCAGTTGGGGAGCGCAACACCACCTGGGCTTCGTCCTAAGAACACTAAGATTAGTAAAGGCCGACGAAAAGCTTAATAATAGATAGTTAATATGAGATAGGGGCAGTGATGGGCCAACTGTAATATACTGTATATCGTACAGTTTCAGTATATTGTTATGGTTCATAGGAATAGCATAGGTTCCAATACAAAACATTCTCCAGCCGAGATATAAAGGTGGAGTTGACTGGAGGACAACAGCTGTGATGAACAAAGGTATTCACAATAGAATATATATATATATATATATATGACTACCTAAAATAAACTATACAGAGAGAAGTTGCCATAAAAAAAATATATTTCCTGCTATGTAGAAGCTGTATTCGCAGAGGTAAAATTTTTGCAACCGTGTTTAGTGTAATTTGAGAGTGCACACACACTATTATTATTATCAAGGGGAATTCACGACCCCAATTGGATCGGTTGAGCGATGTTCAGCTCTACACTCTGGCGCCGGGTCACATCCCGCGACTTAAGGCTCAGAGCAATTTGCGAATGATGTGCGCTGTTCCAAGCAGAGCGCTCTTCTGGAGGGTTCCTGGATGGAGATTGCCGCACTTCAGCTCTCGCAGGACAGTCTTGAGATTCTTGGACATTGCCCCAGAGCTCCGATGACCACTGGAACGACGTCCACCTTCATCTGCCACAGTCTCTGGTGTTCGATGGTAAGGTCACGGTACTTTTCCTTA
This sequence comes from Parhyale hawaiensis, assembly GCA_001587735.2. NCBI lineage: Eukaryota > Metazoa > Arthropoda > Malacostraca > Amphipoda > Hyalidae > Parhyale > Parhyale hawaiensis. The sequence continues at coordinate 15,524,059 of LQNS02278145.1, forward strand.
TTATTATTATTATTATTATTATTACACTCGAGCTCATCTTATTCATGACAGTATGATTACTTTCGCTAAGGAGATTAAGTTCTTGCCGGAGTTTGTCAGTTCGTTTGTTTTGTCTGATCGTCTATCACCAATATAACTCCAAAAGTTATGACGAACAGATGATCAACTTTTGGTGCAGATCTGTTCAACCATTTAACGTAATTCAAAAAGGTAACGACCAGGAGGGCAGTCCGAATAATCATATATTAAAATCGAACGTTTCGGGTATCTTACCCATCATCAGCGAAACTAAAATGGAGAAACTGTCAAAGCTGATTCGGACAGCATGCAGAACGGTGTGGCGTCCGAGTCAGCGTTGACAGTTTCTTTCATAATTGACTTCATTCATAATTCAAAAAAGTTACGGACGGATATTAATGAAATTTGCACGGATTATTAGGAATGTTACGCGGAGCAAACGACCAAAGTTTTGTGATGATCTGCTGGTCCGTTTGTCTGCTTGTGTTCATAACTGTTATTTTTTATGTTTTTTCGTAACGTAACTCAAAACGTTATTAACAGATCTTCATAAATATTGCAGGACTTGTTGAAAATATTAGAGGCACGCATGATCAAATTTTGGTGATGATATGTTGGTCCGTTTGACTATATTGTATGTTTGTTTCATTATTCGTCAGAAGATAACTCAAACGTTATTGGCGGATCTCTGAGAAAATTGCAGGAACTGAATGATAAGAGGCACCAACTGACCAATTTTGGTGATTGTGAAATAGAAATTTTGGTTTCAGGACTAATAAGTTGTTTCGTAACACTGCGTTACTTGACGGAGATTTCTAACCGCTCTCTCAGGGCTTCTTTTGTTTTAAAATTAATGTTATTAGTGCCGCTAGACTTCAGGCTCAAGGTTAAAGTTGTATGACCACTTTTAATACAGACATATTACTCCCTTCGAACCGATACCTTCATTATCCTTGATCCTATTCTCCATTAATTCGCTTTCGAATCCTCTGCTGCTTGCATAATAATCAACTAAGATTTGGCGCGAATATTATTACTACATGAAAAGCCACATGAATTATTCACTTGGTTCGCTCTCTCCCAATCTTAATCCCTTGATAGCATTTACGTCGGTGGGGCTCAGCCAGTCGCTCTTCGGTTTACTTTTGAATGGATTTCTGTGGAGATTTGTAATGATGTGCTGGGCGGTGTTTGTGTACGTGAGTGCTTTGCTTTTATATGAAGCTGTGATACGTAGTTGCCTGAAGCCTAGCAGAAGCTGTGCTTGATGCAGGTGCATCTAAATTGCATTTATTTGATTGTGGGATATGTAGTGAGTCTCATCTAACGATAATTAATTAGAATAACTGGATGCTGATGTTAGATGCATTTAATCAAGTAGCATTGCTGTATGGCTTGAACATGATGGGTAAAAACAAGTACGAAAGTACATTCGGCTGCTTCACCGCATGGAGTATGTGACTAGCAGTTGATATTTCCTGGCATCTGCTGCCACTGTTGTGAGCAAACTAAACGTATCTTTTTGAGTTATTTTCCAATTACTTATTTTGCTGTAAAATAAACTGCTAAGTACGGCTGCTGCACCTTCATTAGGGACATTTTTATTTTTCCAATGCAATTCAAGAATTAACTTATCTTTTAAATTTACTTATGAACCTGTTTAATCTGAGTTTAACTACAGCCTTCATCATTTAAAGTAATCCATATGAAATTACTTAACAAAACTTGAGCTAAATATGAAACCCTAATTTAACTCAAAGATGAAAGTTCTACAAAGTAAATGCATTTTGCAGAAAAGCTAGCAAAAATCGCACTAGGTTTGAAAGCACCTCTAAAGCTCATGTACCGGACGTGGCGAATAGCAGGCCTTTATGTTCTGTACTACATAACCACACAAATACAAAGGATATGCTGTTGAAAACTCATCTGTGATTTCAGAATTGATAAGGCGACTTCAAGTTGTTGATGACAGTCGACGCATGTCTGATGGTTTCAACATAGTACGAGAAGCGCTCAGGGTCAAGTCCATTGAATCTAGAAATGTTTTACCTTAACTCCACTTTATTTGTTTAAATGTAAATTATTTGGGACCCAAATGTTAGCTGGATGTGGAATATTGAAGGTGTTCCGAAAGTGGAAGAACTGTCCGACAAGTTTGAACCTTTTCATTTTCTTTTAATCAATTTAAAGTCAAACTTCAATGCGTTTTGTAGAAAATTACCCAACCTCGACGCAATGAATGGAATATTCTCTACACGTAACGACACGAACAATGTTTCGCTGGTTCAGTTGTGGACGGCGAAGTGGCACTATTGTAATGCCATTATTTTTCTCAGAAATTCATCACGTGCTAGAGAATGATTTATGTTACGCAGCTTCTAGTTATACTGGTGTCTTTTTTTATAAGCAATGCATCGTTAACAGGCACTTTAACACACTTACGTTAGTGTAAAAAAAAATTGATGATGGTTTGGCTACAATACTTCATCGGGTTAGTTAGTGCGTAATTTGACTTTATGCAGCAGCAATCGCGAAGGTCACGGCGTGGTCGTTACTGACCTACAAAACAGATAACACCACAATACATTTTTTACGGTAAATTACACGCTCACGAGAAGTGAAAGTTTTCTTCCCCATTTTAGGATATACGTACATACATTTCTGCACGCTAACTTTGCTTCCTTTCTATTTATCCATTTCTGATGAAAACAAATGTGCCATTCTTTGTTTTCGTTACTTCGTTTATTTCCTAGCTTGTTTTGTGGTAGAGTTTCGATTTTTTTACATCATACCTGTTCTTATATTTCTACCATGAAACACTCCGTACCTTATAGCCTAAGCTACGCCTTTGGGACGTTATGCTTTCGTGCCCAGTTAGCTTCTTTCCACTCTCAATCTCCTACTAATGGTGCTTTAGTAAATACTTCCTCTTCTTTCCCGTCTTGCTGTACCCAAGCGCGTTGATCCTGTGTGGGAACACCTTCGCCCATGGGTTCTACGTTGCTGTCGTTTGGTTATTTTATCTTTCGATTTTAGATTGCCTTTGCTGTGGAGACGGCGGAGGCTTCAGCTAATTGTCAAAATAATAATTGAAACACCGCGTTTTGTTTACAGGGGAGGCTGGAGCTAAGGTATCATCTACTTATTACTTTACCACCTATTACTAATGTTATTTTATACACGTTATTAAAAAGCTATAATCTCTCATGCATTATGACCATAGTCAGCTATCAGCCTAAATAAAGTAATAGTCTATTTGTATTTTTTTTTGTCCTAGCTCCAACAATAGTTCATGCTCGACTCTAAAAGCTTGCTAATAGTTTATAAGTCGATCACATACTATTTCATTTAAATTATCTGCACACATGAGTCGAAATATTCTGTGCTATGTAATGAGAAATTTAATGATTAGCGTGCCGAAGTACATTATCGTACTCATCATTATCGGCTTAGAGTTTACAACGTTTATAATAGACACACATTACAGTCTTTCAATACCGGTTGAAAGGATTGATGAATCACTTATTCCATAAAGCAGAATTATCTTGTGGTTGATGCATTGAAAAAACCTAAAATTGTAAGAACAGGGCTCTAATTTTCACACGTGTTGTAGCCGAGATTGTTAAAATCTTCAACTTAATGCTTCTGTCTGCCTCCTTCTCCAGGTATTCTATCTTGTTGGGATACAGTGCCATTTACCGTAACACAGTGTGACAGAAAACATTGGTGGGACACCCACACACACAGCAATATCTTTCTTCTATACAAGTCAATTGTGATCTCGAGAAATATATTTGGTATATCAATCAAGTGTTAAGCAAATAAGCAGTCTGCGTTGATCTGAACAAGTTTTAGCCAAAAACTAGGAACTATTGCGTAACAGTAATGAAATTTAAATCAATTCACAATCCAAAATAATATTGCAGCTCCCATGCAAAGTTATTCCACTCCAAACTCTGGCTGTGAATTGAATCTATAGTAGACGTATGTAGAACCTAAGCTTGTGCTGCGACAAATTCAATGGAGTTGCTGAAAACAGCTTACGAGCAATGAACAGGCATTGTATTGGATTAATATATGTCAGAGCTCGAGCTCTTTTTCTTCGGGCCGACAATAAGTAATTGCACTTATCGGATTCATTCGTAAGGTGCACTTCTCGGCCCAAGTTGTATTTATTGTAAGGGCTGCCGGTCTCGACTGTTCGTTCATTCGGTAATGGAAGTCTTGGAAGCCAACGAGAAATCCTCCGCGGTTCAACTCGGGCGCTTTAAATCTTTTGTTAGTGCTGATTAATACCGCCGGCGAAGCTATCGTTTAAAATACTCGTTGACGGAGGGAAAGCGGAAGCTAAATGGATAATAAAATGCTGTAATTCACACGAACCGCAGGAATATTTTGAAGCTTTATTGCAGTTAATCAAGCAATTTCTTTACGCGTGCCATTTCTCTATGAGCGATGCTGTCACGCAACGGTTGTGGTAAAGGACCTCATCATCTACCCTACTTACTTTGAGGGTCTTGGGACGAAGTCCATGTGACGTTCTTCCCGTCGCTTCCCATGGGCGGAGTCACGATGCTGAGTTTCTTGTTGGGCCGCGAATCATCTCCACAGTGCTCGTACCTGATGGCGGCTGGTGTACCTAGCTTTCTTTTTAAATGTAAATCTAGCAATTTTTTTTTTTTATTCTGTCTCCGTCATATCAGTGGTGTTTCGAATATGCCGCAGTATTTTGTTTAACAGTATTGCTTCCCTTACAGTGAATCTTTATCAGAAGTTTTTGTCGCCACAGTTTTGCCACCACCTTTGCTTGAAATGCGTCTATCCAGTCCTTCCTGGGTGTCGGGTTACACTCCGTTCATTTACAATTACAACGATACGTTCCAAACTATTCCAAACATTTATGGCTGCGCAGCGTTCAAAACTTCGTAGTATTGAATACAACTGGACACTGCTAAGTCGTTCTGTGGTAGTCGTACTCTTGCAGGCCTCGTCATATGGCAGTGAATGACCATTGAACAGCTTTAGCTTTTTCCCCGTATTCGGCATCCAAAGTGGAGAACAGCACTGGATCGTCGGCAGTGTTAACTGCCTCCTTCCATCGAGTGAGCATCACCTCTACTCCGCGTCTCTTCGAGGGATTACAGTATACTGTGTACTGCGCATGATCACGCAGTGTGAAAACACTTTCACGTTTTATTGTCTATTGCACGGAAGAGCTCGGCTATAATGACGATATACGTTATTTGACTGCTGCTTAGGTGCGTGTCCGTCCGTCCTGCTCCCGAACAAGTTCGCCGACGCTTTTACCGTTTACTGTCCGTATTTTGATCATCACAAAGGCGATGCACTTGGTACTTAGTGCCATTCATCTTTCGGTGCACTGATCATCAGTCAAATCATGTATGATGTATTGCTGGTACTGGTAGAAGAGTTTCCACGTCGATTACCTCTGATTGTAGTTTCATTGCTTGTCGTTCACACAGAACTTACGTCTCAGACTGGAGCTCGAAAGCGTAAATCATTGACTTAAAGAGTGCAACGATGCCCCTGATTGCATTCTTCTTTTTTTTTACTGTTAGTCGTTTTTTCACCTCATAGCTAATGAACAGTTGTTGCATCAGTGACCCATTTTGTTCTCACATTGGTTGGGTGGTGGGCTGGAATGATAACTTCGACGACGCAGGCTTCAACACCACCCAAGCATTCGTCAGACTTGAAATGACTTAAGGTGTCGATTGGAACGGGTTCCATTTTAAATGCTTTTCTCACTAGCGTTTACACGTCCAGAGGTTGTATTCAAACGTGTTCAAACAATAATCCCAAACCTTTTACTCTTGAGACTGCTTCTAATTCATAACTGCAGGAGCAAAGTTGCGTTTGATATCGTTTCCTATGTTATCGATTTAAGATTAACGCCTAAAACTTGATCAAAATGTGCAAAAATACACGCTTATGAAAGATTGGCTCCTGGAAAAGGTGAAGCCAAGTAGCAGAAGTCGAAGGATTACTAGCGGGGCATTGCAATGTGGCATCGCTCCGATTTCTTCTTGAATATTACCTCGCTTTTCCTACAGGAAGGTCTCATGTTTAATACGAACACAGACTGATGAGTTCTATTGGTATCAAGTGGCCAGCGCGCTACTACTGGCAGGAAATAAGGCACATAACATCACCAACGCCAGACGACACGGCTGCTCACTCAGCCACGCCGCGCAGGATAAAGATAGGAAAAAAGCAGAAGAAAACAGATGAAAGAAACTACCCTGTGGAGGGTCCCTTCCGTGGCCCACGTACGGAAGCAGGTGTAGGGACCAAGCAGATTATATTTTTTTCGATAGAACTGTCCCGTTTGGCGATCCCTTCACATACCTGGAGGATAAAACACTTGTCACATAATCTCGATGCAATGTGTAAAAATTCGGTGCTGGTATAGATATATGGTCTACCTCAGGTTCAAGTATACATATGGCCATGAGATAGGTTAGGAACTTATTCCAGCTGAACCGAACCTATGCTAACCTAGCCTGACCTCTTCTTCACGAACCTAATTTATACTTTGAGGTATACCACATACCGGAACCAAATTTCTTCACGTCAACGGAGTGGAGAAATTCTTCTGGAAACTGCACTCAAAAGTTGCTTCAATGGCGTTGAAAGTTAGTAGACCTTGATGGAAATAAAGTGCAATGGCAGATAGTAGCGTAAAAGTTTACACAGAGTGCATCCCAAATTTGAGAGACCCATGTTCCGTATAATGTAAATATGGACCAAAAAACCATACTGTTAATTCTGTATAGTATTCTGGCAACGCTTCATACTGTAATTCCCAATTACCCACGTTTTTTCATAGTGCGAACACGGTTACACCTTTATCCCAATTTTGCCTGACTTTGAAGCTGACTCTTTGCTTATTGCTCGTTTGTTCAAACTTTTGCAGTTCATTCGCTTCCCGGCAGCGCTTCGGATTTGCAGACTTCACAGTCGTAGGTAAGGCTTCGGATCAGGGCTACAAATCCGAGAAATTAGAGAGGAGAATGCAACA
>LQNS02278145.1:15534585-15551122 GCA_001587735.2 Parhyale hawaiensis
CTCGAAACGCCGTCAACAGACACACTCTGCGTTCGCTCAGAAACAAAATCGCGAATGATTGACAGAACCCTACCACCCACACCAAAGGACTCCAGCTTGTATAATAGACCCCTGTGGTAAACCCTGTCAAACGCCGCGCTCAAGTCCAACTGGACAAGGCGTGCCTCTGACCTACCATCCAGCGCAGACTGTAAATGGTGTGACACCGACAACAGAGCGTCACAACAACCCAAGTCTTCTCGATGTCTGTCTTTCGTGCCCACTTACCTTCCTTTCATCTTCATACTCCTACTACTGATGCTTTGTTCTGTTCTTCCTCTTATTTCCCGACTTGCTGCTCCCATGCGCGTTGCCTCGTGCATGGGTTCCACGTTTCTCTTGACATTCTTTATGTCCCTTCTTTCTTCCTCTCTTTGGATCACAGTGTACTCTCTGAGTAGAGAGGCTTTAACTAGGAGAATACTGCTACTACAACTAGAGCGGTTGTTATAGGCAAACTTAGAAAACACAACGCAATGCTGAAAGAAAGGAGAGAAACCATGAGCGATCAAATTTCCAACTGATACCGAAAATATCCCCCTAGTCATACCTACAGAATTTTCAAGTAACACTAAATTTTACGGTACTGAGTGCTGCCTGCCTCATCGAGGGCATAGGGTTCATATTCGTTACGTTTCTCCCATCCTATGTTGCAAAGTCTTGTTTACAAGGGATCCTGCGGTGGAACATTTTTCATGCCCAGTTTTGCTTCCTTAATTTTTTATAAATAGTCTTACTAATGATGCTTTGTGTGTTCTTCCTCTTAGTTCCCCCAACTGGTGTCCAGGTGCGAGGATCCATTATGTGAGCATTTTTTAGGCATGGGTTTCGCTTTTCTAGCGACGTTCATTACGTCTCTTTGTCTCTTGAAACACAACATTCTGTTTTTGTAAACTAATAATTTGTCAACTAACCTACTGAATCGTACGAATTACCCCAAGCATAAATTGCATGTTTAAATATTAAAATGCACCTAGACATAAAACGATTTAATCATATCTAGGGTTTATTTTGACGTTTGTAGGTTCAGCAAGTACTTTCTTTTTAAAAATTTATGGGGTAAATTTTCAGTAGAATTAAAAATCAAGTCAAGGACATGATATTAACTTGTCAGCCATTTTACCGCTAAAAAGTAATGAAGCCTTCTGAAAACTAGAGAGTGTAAATACAATTAAAAGTCGGTTTGTGTGGGAATAATTGAAGACTTGAACCACTATTAAAAATTATTTATCTTCCCCGAACATTTAGATCGTCTAAATTCTGGAGCACTTTCCATTAGTTCCGAGGTGTTGAAAATTCTAAATGCGTTCTCCCGAAGATCAGAGGGGATTTTTTCTGCCGTCGCTCCCCATTCTGTTCAACAGTTGTCAAAGTCACGGAATAAATGCATACATTTAGGAGACCGGGGAACGCCTCACTTGGGCCTAAAATTATTAAATCCTACGGGAATATCGCTCAGCTTCAAGGCTTTCTAAAGATTTAAGGCTTTGACGGATCTCTCGAGCGTGAATTGATTAATCTCTTCTGTTTTTCAGGCCTCGCCGACGATCTTAGAAGCCGTTGTGAATGAAACACACGGGAACGAGAGCCATTGTTTCGAGAGATAAGACTTAAATTGAAATGCGCTGTCATAATATTAGGAATGGAAAGCAAAAATGAGACACTTCTTGGCATTCGCTAATGAGATGCAAGTTGAATTTGCCGCATTTGACATGAACTAAAGAAATTGCAGTTTCCCTCCCGCCACTATCATGATTGTTTTTGCTAAATTGAAGAAAGAATTCAGCTTATCCGCTAATTGAACAATGTTGCTGGTAAGGCAATGGAAACGTTCATCTTGTATTTGCACTTATGTCGCACTTTGCGAGTCAAAATGAAATTGAAATTTCTCAAAAATTAAGGTGACTTTTAAGGGTTCTTGCATTTCTACTGCTGCCACTCCAATTTTTTTTTCACGGGTTCTTGTACCATTCAGATTGTGAACCCCTCAAGGAGATAATCTGACTAACCATATCCTCAGAATATGTTGAGGCTCACGCCCTCATAGGTTTCTAAGTGACTTTTCCGCAGTTTATGTTACATCTGGCCGTAGTTACTGCTGGCAAGATTAGTTTCTATGGTTAGGTATGTTCTCTTTACCTCCCCTTCTTCTCCGTGACGTTGGCTGCCGACAGTGGTGAGCCACATATCGCACGCGACTTCTACTTGCTCCTGCGTGGGGGCCACGGAAAGAGCCTGTGCATGAGTATTTTTTCTTCCATCTTCGCTTTTCCTTTTTCGTCTCTATGAGGTTTTTTGAACCTTATTTCTCGTCCAGTAGCAGCGCACTCTGCCAAGATTAGCACAAGTGGAACTCGACTGGTGAAGTCACCATAAATTGTGAGCTTCCAGCACTAATGCAGAGATGAACTGCCTATCATTGCTAACGCAACGCCCGGTGCCCATTGCTGCTGTACTTAAACTACAATTCCAATAAAATAAATCAGCCTGCGAATAACTCGCACAGAATCTTACACATAATATTAATCAACATTACCGTATATCTTCTGGGGAATCATAGGATGTGCGACAACTTGAAAGTGGTCGACATCGTTTACTTTGACTATTACAGAGCTTTAGATGAAGACCCTGATCAAACTTTGTTGAAAAAATAGAGGTCGATGGCGCTAAGGAAACTATTCGTCCTGGATCAATGCATTTCGTACTGGGCACGAGCGATGAATACAACGCCAAGGATTGAGACGCGACTAGAAACCTGTTTCGTCAGACGTTCCACAAAGGGGCGTGCATGGCACACCCTTACGCACCATTTGTAAACGATGCTGATGCCAATATCTTGAGTAAAGTTAGCAAATGGTGGACGACACTAAACGTTGTCACCTTGACCTGATGGACAGCGATAACAAGGAGCTGTAGGATGAGCTCGATCGCTTCATGGAATGACCCATGAAATAGTACACACGGTTCAATGTCTACAAAGTTTGAGTGGTGTATATCGATCTCAATAAATTCGACGACCGACTGAACAAGACTGGCGCTGAACTTATATCTGTTATTGGGCAACGTGACCTAAGAGTAGATATCACAAGCCATCTAAAATACGGAAAGTAAGTTGACAAGGGCGTGAATTTGGCGAAATAAGTCATGGAGTACATTAACATGAAATTCTGGTGCAAATCCAAAGCTACAATCCTTTCCTGGCAAAAAGTAAAAGTTTGTCCTCCCTTGATGTTACCAACTCAATACTGGAGACCGCATATGTTATGTTTCAAGTTGTGTGTGAGTTCTTAATGAGTTCGGCCGAGTATGAGCTGTGAGACTTATCTTCAGCGTAGAATAATAACTTGGTCAGGCTATGGTGCAGAGTGGTGAAGAAACGGTAATATGAGTATAATATATAACAAATTTTGTTATTTGCATCTTACGTACATCACATGTAGGAGTAAGTTACAAATGGCAAGCAGCTAAGTCATAGCTACTTGAACTGGAGACGAAGTGTAATGCGCCAAGGTGTTTACACTCTATGCTGCCGGTGCTTCTAATCACCAGCTTTTCAACACACATTCGCACACACACATTGCAACCGGTGAGCTTTAGCCAGTTTCCACCGAATGCTATCACAAAATCATTCGATGTATGTTTGTGAGATAGGCAGGCATAAGAGCCAAAGGTTGCAACAGCAGTGTGAGTGACAAGCTAACGATAATGCCTTCCGCCAGATCTGTCACTAAAGAGCTTGCGTCTCAAAACTAAACTCTAGGGTCGGTGCATAATTCGTTGTAGTCCGACCTTTCCCTTCGCTTTCTCTCAAGGCCTTGTTGGGGGTCGCTACAACCGTTCTGCCTCACATGAGCAAGAATATAGGTGGTAATGCGCTTTACATGTATAATAATATGTTGAACTAGAAAATAAAAATATAGGTGAAGCTATCATACAGAACAGCATCTTTGTTTGGATATTGATAAATTGGGGAAAATTCAACGGAGACAACAAAGATAAAACTATAACTGTGTAGATAAGCCATTCGAAAATCGCCTCGAGCAGCTCGGACTCCTCTCTCTCCATAAATTGCCTAGGATTGGGGCAATGAGTGCGTTTAAACTATAAGCGCTTCAACGACCTCCCAACCTAGAGTACCTCGAGTACGCAGAGGGTCTGAGGTTTCTTCTGTTGGGTGGCAGTTAGCGACGGAAGTGAGGGCCAGCAGCAGATTATCTCCTCTGTGCACGCAACCAACAGCGGGACTCTTTGACGAAAGTGGTGATGATGATAGCCTTTGAAACAATGGGCAGAAGCTCAAGCATCAACACTAAAGAACTAAACTGGGCCGGTAGCTTTCCCATACGTCATAGTGAACATTCAGAATAGTCTTCGTTTTGAAGTTGTTTGGAGCACAGGCCCTGAACGCGTTCAAAAATGGTTTGCTCGGATTTCTCCTCCGTTGGTTACTATTTAACTTCTTTCTGACCCATACTTTAGAAGCAGGTCTGTTCCATTCCTTTCCGTGGCCATTCTAACGTAACATACCAGCATTAATACCAGTTTGCAGCAACTAGTCACAATTACACGCCTGTCGGTTATCCGCAGGAAGGAACGAGTGTAACGGGAGGACTTACGTGAAACTACCGCCAAAAAGTGACGTCCTAATGACGTCACATCGATGGACGGTACGGCTGAACACTGAACAGCCTATGGTTATTATAATAATTTTGCCAGAAACAATCGTCGTGATTTGCGAATTTTATCCCTTAACCACTTAAATAAATGAAGAGGACATATGCTACTTGAATAGGAAGCAATTATCAATAGAAAATTGCAAGTTTTGCTTGTGGAAACTTTCACAGCAACAGAGGCAAGATGTGGACCGGTTTAGTGCCCTGATTCAACATCTTCTTTGAAGCGAAACCTTAGTTAAACTACATATTCAGTTCACAGTGCTTTTCACAAAACATATTTAAACATATCACCATATTTTCTTCGACTTGAAACATTCAAGTTCCCGCTCCTGACTGGCCAGTTACTTGAGCTGCGTCCTTGAACAAACGCGGTAAAATGGCTGTTGTCAAATACAGAAAGTTTGAGCAATAACTGTTCCTTATGTTCTCACCGTGTCAAGAATATAACAGTGCTTATACTGTATTTTTAGTTGTGATTAAGAACCACCCTACAAAGGCCTTAGGTCCGATCCTAAAATACTTCGACTTGTCGTTGTGAGATCATTTGGATACATGCGGTTACGTCTAAGTTTTATTTTAGCCCTATTGAGTCCTCCCGTTACACTCTTTACTTCCTGGTTATCCGGTTGACCTCTCTAAATTTTCACTGTATGAACACGATGGCAATAGCTCAGCACTAAACAAGACCAAGGCTTCGACACTCTTCTTGAAATGGGCCTCTATGTCCTTCTGTTTTCGTACATCTAAGCTAACCTGACTGGTAACTGACCAAAGGTCAATTTATAATAACAAACCTCAGCTTCCAAGGGCTGAACCAAACGTGACTTGTTACTTAACTGTCACTTCCTTAGAATATTTGGCTTGCAACGGTACTAACTTGTTACATTATTCCCCAACATTGAGGTGCTACTGGAATTCCCTTAAATGCAGCAAGGAGTGGAGCGGCGTAGACCACTGCACTTCACTCAACAGCTCCCCTATTTAGTCCTTTCAGGGCTTTGGTCTGATTGAGGCGCGGCGTCACTTAGGTGGTAGTGTAAACCGGGGCATGTAGCACTTGGCTACAGGATCGAAAAGCCTCTTCCTATTTTGTCCATGCGGACAAAGAAGATGGTGCTCAAGCTCCATTCTCTTGGAGGCTATCCAACATCAACAACAACAACGATATTATCAAATTTCAAATATTAGTTGACAGCGGGATAGATTGCATTTTTTCCCAATACAACAATACCAATTTTGCTGCAGCGAACCTGAAAAGATTTCCCATGACGTGAATGGATGAAAAGAGTACGTTTTTCTTATTTGAAATTATTTGAAGGGTTGTCATTCTAACGCCACATTTTTAGCAGCATTCTTGTCTACCTCCATCCAGCAACTCTGCTTGGCTATAGCTTGACTTTTTACCATCCCTATTCCATGAATTGCCTTCACATTTATCTCTCGTATTTTTCCTGATCCAATCCGATGTTTATGGGACTCTTTGAAGCCTCCAACTGTCCTTTTGTCAGATTTTTATAGTTCCGTCTTGCCGAGGAGGCAGTTTTTTTTAAATATTTTACCATTAAGTCATGGGATGACGAAAAAGACGACATTTTGTGGAAACGGACAGGTTATTTCAAGTCGCAGAGTCAGCCTTGCCCCCGGTGCTATTTTGTCTGGCTTTGAAGAAACTCAATAGTGAAAGTCCGATATGAGATCTGCTGGTCGACAGGCAGTTTTCCCTGGCATTTTGCATCTCGAGCTCTACAGTCACATTTGTATTGACTGCAGCTGGTGCCGACTGTTTCTAGCTCACTTTTCTCAGGCTGTGCTGGTCCAACACAGTCTGTTACATGATTTGTTTCGTTGTTGACTTTACATTGATGAAAACTTGATAGTAAAATATTAGATATGTCTGTAACCATTTCTCCTGAAACTTTGTCAAAGGTAGAAATTTCGTACTCTAGTTTTCTTTACCGTAAGATGTTGCTCTTACTCTATTTGAAGCAGGTACGAAAACTTCCTTTACACTGTCATAAAATTGTATAATGCTTCCAAATGCTTCCATTCTCTTTGTTACAAAATGTGTTTTAGATGGACACATGCAGTTAGGATCATAAAGTATATATCACGCAAATCTCTTTCTTCGGTGTCCACTACGAATTGCAATTTTCTCACAGTCTGACGGTTGTCTGCTGATGCATTTGTAATTCTTTGTACCGTCATAGTAAATCACGAAGTACTCTGCCTTCTATTGCAGATATTATGGGAGATTTTAATGTCAGGCTATTTTCAATGTTAAATGAATAATACATTTTGTGGACGATAATCATTTTTTTCCAGATTACAGGACCGTATAGTGGTTTTGCTGTGACGCTTGTTTGTATTGGAATCGAAAAAGGCTGGAAGCTGTAGTGGAATAAAGAATCCTAAACTTGAACACAGCAATGGGCTAAGTAGGTCACTCGTGAGGATTTCATTTCGATGTCTCAAGCGTATTTGCATCGAGTGCACCACAAAGTAACTTACTTTTAATGCTGAAGCTCCAAATACGTACAAGGGAGAGGGGGATACTGCAACCATCCTATCGGATTGAGATTGATCAGATGTCCATATGGGGCTGCATTAAAAAAGTCCGGTTGGGCAGGAAAGGTTACTAAAGCTCGGCACACTCCCTTAAATTTTACCTTAAGCTTACATTCCCAATAGGAAGAGCAATCTATCAGTAACTTGTCTACTATACTCATTCGACTAACAGAAAATGCGCCTTGTCTTTTAGTGGTTTTCCTGTTTCATGTTAGTCAGTCTTCGTAAATTCACCATGTGCATGACTGACTCGGAGCTTTAAGTTCAATACAGTATTGAACGATTAATTTATTTCAACTTTTATGTGTTACGTTTAATAATATGTTGCCGAAGTGTTGATACAAATCTTAGTATTTGCATTTCCTTCTGTATTAGTTTACTGCTGTAATCATCACACTTGAAGCTAACCTTTGTATATTTGTTGTTTGTAGCTCATTCTGGCGCGATAACTTCGAATTTGGCATTCACTTTTTTCGTAACGCCTCAGGTATGCAATCTACAACATTTCCTATTAATGATGCTCTACATATATATATTTTTCCAATAGATATTATTTCTAGGTACAATTACAACAATCCATAGCTTAATATACCAACAGAATAAAAAAAAAAATCCATTACAGGATACTGTCTTGTATTAAATATATACTGCTATTTTTTTAAATATAATGGTGACGATACAGCCAATGGGGTTTATATAATATGTGAAAGGTTGTCTATAAAACATCTCCTCTCACTTACCTCATACACGGAAAAAGCAAGAAGTTTAAAAGCCCAAATCCCGTCACGACAGTAAACAAAATCTTTTCCAGTTGTAGAGAACAGCACCAAATCTCTCACCCAAGTTCCGTTAAAAAGTAGCATTCGTTTTGCTTGGTTTCCTTTTCTCTGTAACATATGCTCCTCTCATAGTTAAAAAACAAACTTTCTGCTACCTTTGACAGGCTTATGACTCTTGCATATTCATCCACGTAACGAGTCTTAAAAATGCAAAATATTTCCTTTGTGATGTGACCCAACTTTTGAACTCCTTTGTTATTTCACCAAAAAGATTTTAAAAATTTATAACACGTAACTTTTTTATTGATCAAAGTGCGTATAATGGGTAGTCTAAATAGAGCGATGAAGCACGGTGAAGACGAGAAACAACATCCATAACCGTAAATGTCTGCAGCCTCCACTGAACGTCCTGTAAACTCACTGGGCGATATAAGGTCTCTACGTGAATAGCAAACCAATATCGATGCTGTTTCATCCCACCTCATTCGTACTGAGACGCACCGTCGAATGGTTAAAACATACTTTGCACCAACACTGCTACTCATATCGACATCCATTCTGTTGGCTGGGAGATACGGGAGTATTATGCCCGTGGTATCAGTGTGAACGAACCCGTAGTAATAAACCTAGACACACAAAAACAAAAAACATTGCAGTTTTTAGGCCCAGTGTCCCAGAACAACCCAAGATTTGATCTTGAGCTTAAGTTATCAAAAAACAAGTTAAATAAGTTGACCTATGTTTTAAACACCAACGCAGTGCTTTTGTTGATAGAAAAAACATGGAATTGGATTTCTAGCAACCAGCCGAAAAACTCTGACCGTGTTTCTTATTTACCCAATCTTCACATCTGTATATATGAACGATTAGTCAAGATCTGTAAAGCATTGATTTATACAAAAATGATTCAAAAATTTCTTGTCACATAGTTACAATACCACAACAACCAAAGCTTTCATATTCCAATAGGAGTCATGCATGGTACTAATGAACAAAACCCCCGAACAAAACTGTAACTTACTGAACGCGAGCCTGGCTTATAAGTCAAAGCTCATTGATCTTCCTAGAGCAATACTAATAACAAGGATCTGTTTTGGATGCCAGTCATTGCTAAACTTTGGTTCGAGCTGAGCTCTAAATTAGGCATGTTTTCCTTCTGTGATGGTACCTACCAACAGATTGCAGCGGCTGTGTGATTCATACACAGGTCTCGAGAGCCTTGAATCAAGCTGTAATGAAGACAGATCGAGGACCGCTTCTCCTGCTGGGTGTTTTGGCTCCAGACTAAGAGATAAAGAATGTTCAGGAATAGAAACATTTGTTTCGCTCATATGAGATTGAATGCAATGAAGTGAAATTTTGATGAGGGGCAGTGGCTGTTTATTCCCTTCTCTACCTTATGTTGTTTTTATATTAATCTGTTATTCAGAAATGAAGGACTCTCCTGCCGTAAGAAAATTTTTGTACGAAGTGAAACTGTTGTGGCCAATATTGTAGATTTTTTATATGTTGCGTAGCCAAAACTTCATTTGAAACTAGTCAAGTAGCAAAGAAATGTGCTTTTGTGTCCTTTTCACTTAGATTGACGAACGATTTGAAAATATGATTAAGTGCTCTAAACGATGTCATAATTTAAATTATTTTTCTAGAAAAATCAGAAAAATAACTCTTCAACATTTGCCGATATCTCCTAACATTCAACTTATATTGATGGAGTATTTAACTACGAACCACGTACATGCTCTGCCATTTTCTAAAGTGTGGCATTTAATTTCCTCTGGGAGAATATTCGACGCAATATAACACTGTAATCACTGAAACAGACAGAGCTGGGCATAGATACTCAAAAATGTATCTAGGTACAAGATACACCCTTAAAATGTATCTAGATACAGATACTAGATACAACTTTACAAATGAATCTAGATACAGATACTAGATACTTAAAAGTATCTACAGATGCAATTCCAGATACTTTTATCTTTACAACTGAATTTAATAGTTTTACTAGCTCATATGGTTAAAAATCATGTAATTTAGGTCGATACAATTCTGTTCCTTTATAATAATGTTGTATAGTAGATTAGTAATTACAATAATAATGTCTGTTGCACATTTACTTCCGGCAAAGAGGCTAAATAGTTGATCACAATTGTTTGTGTTAAAATATCATGTCTCTAAAAGAAATGGGGCAATGTCATTGAAGTTTCGTAGTCAATAGGTATATTGACTTTTTTTGCAATAACATTCAAATGCAAAGTATAATTTAGGCCGTATATATTGGTGGATGTTACCCCGCAAATCTTTAATAAACAAAATAAAAGAAGGCTTCTAAAGAATTAATAGAATAGTGAGCCAACGTGACAAAACATGTTCAGGGTTGCCATCTCTTGTTCGCTTAGTTATCGGCTTTATCATTATTTTATGAACCAGAATATTATTGTATTTACAATATTTCATGTATAATAATAGGTATAATTTATTATTATCTAAAAAGTATCTAAAAAAGTATCTAGATACAGGCAAAAAGTATCTAGATACTAAATTTAGATACAACATTTGAAAAGTATCTAGATACAGTATCTAGATACAAAGTATCTAGACACTGCCCAGCTCTGGAAACAGACATGTTTGAAAACTACCATACTAGCAAACGAAACAACAAAAACAGCTATTTGCTTCCATTAATATATATATACATAGAACTAGTGTAATATTTTTCAAGACTTTTTTCATACGCTGATAGAGCTATGACACGATAAAATGTGAACTCATGTTTGGAGATGTGATTATCGATTTCTATGCATTTCCATCGATTTAACCTATTACTTTTATCTTAAATGCTCTGCTATATTGTTTCTAAACAATTCTTCTGACGATATATATCATTGCTACCTAAAACTAGAGCACTCTGAGAGCGCATGCCTCCGCCAAGCGAGGCAACGGTTCGTTTTTTAAGTTTAACCGAGACTTTGGTATTAAAAGAAACATATTTGAGGTTTTAGATTAGGAAACACAGAAAACTATCATTATTGTCGAACACGTTAAAAGTTGAAGATCCGTTCATTACTTATTGAGTTATACTGCTAACAAACGTTATGACAAACATGAGTCAAACATACAAACGAACTAACCGATCTGCACCAAAATTCATTCATTTATGTCTTTTAACATTAGTAACAAACTCTATGAATTTTATAAAGATCCATTCATTATTTTTTGAGTCAGTGTGCTAACAAGCATAAAATTAAAACCAGTGACAAATGAACGAACGAACGGATCATTACCAAAATTTGGTCATTTACTGTTTTTTATATATCTAACAACTAATGTTGATTTCTTCAAAATATATCCGTAACTTCTTGAGTTATGGCATTGAGAAAAATGAGGCAGACAAACAAACAAACGGATGGACATATCTACACCAAAAGTTAATCATCTGTTCCTATCATACCTAACTATTTCTGTAAATTTCATCCAAATCGGTTCATAACTTTTTGAGTTATCTTGATGACAGACAAACACGACGAAAACATAACCTCCTTGGCGGAGGTAATTATACTTCAAATGCTGCTGTAATGTGCATAAACAAACGCGGGTGAGCAGTTGAGTCTCTGCTAACATTTTGTCAAATTTGCAAAGGAAATTTATATTAGCATCAGCACAGGATAGAACAAATGCATTGAGTGTTAAATATTTGACTACGCCGGTCATTTTTCACGCTTTATCTGTCTCATTGTTATGCTCTATTCCCGATCCAGTCTAAGCTTTTCCCCGAATGAGTTTGAAATTCGACGAAAAACACTAATTTTTGTAAAGCCTTTCTGCTCCAATGCCGACGCTCCATAGATCTTTTGCAAAACCGCTAAATCTCCTAAAATCCTGGAATTTTATTCGCACTCGCGCAGAATCGACTGAAATAACCAAGTCCATCGAATATTTTTGGTACATTTTTGAGACCAAGGAATCTCCAAACACTCAAGTTAGATTGCACAAGGCTGTGCGGATCATCACTAATACCTAAGGCATTAGCCGCGTTCCTCCGGAGCAGCTCGCAACCGTCACTATTTTACCAAAGGCGATGTGGAAATTTCCGATTGCACAAAATGTATCGGTGTCGCTTCCATTTGGTTATAATTCTCATGAAAAATGCTCCCGGAAGTCGATCAATAAACTCGAGTTACGTTCTAGTGAGATAAATGTCGGTAAGAGATTCAGTTCATAACATCAGAAAGTAAACTTTATGCGAGAATGAAGCAACTTAGTGCTCGTTCCAATATTTGTTTCATTTTTTGTGCGAAACTAAAATGAGTTTAATATTGGCTACACAGATAGTTCATTCTAAAACTCCTGTTTCCATCTGGACTTTTCTTTTTAACGTATCTTCTACTTGGAAGCAATGTTGGTTATCTCCAAGATAAATTTCACTTCCACTATAACAATTTAAAAGCTTGTCCCATGCTCATTTTTGAGAAAAACTCTGATATCAGTAGAAAAACCTTATTTTGCAAAGAAACAATAATGTAGTCAGTTTTCATCTTTTTAATCACGCAAAACTAAGCCTTTCGTAAATCGAGTTTCATTTTCATTTGCTCTCGTCGCGAAAAACTTAACACCATGGATTCTATAATAACTCCATGCATCGATCTTGCCTGCATGTGTTGCATGAAAATACAATTAACGCAGAACGAATATCCCTGGTATAAATTTTGAGTGATTTAGAGTTGGCATGACGCTTATGCACGTAAATATTTAGTCTTACCAGCTCCATGCAGCAGCAACGTTTCAGTTCGCTAATTAATAGGCGTTTACAACACAAATCGGGCGTCAAATATACGACGCGGTCGCGCAGTCTGATTCCAATAGCGTGTTTGTCGGACCGTTCTTCTAATAAAGTAAAAGTTCCAGTGGGTTGTAGCGTTATTTTCATCGAAGCAGTTGTATCTACTTAGCCAAACGCTGGAAATTGACAGCTGAAACAGTGGTGTCTTTACTTCTACAGCCTCTTTACGTACGCGCTCTCATGGCGGAATCAATGTAAGGACTTTACATTCATTACAGAAATCGGTCAGGTGTCAGAAACGCTACACAAACGTAACTGTTATCCTCAAGTTTTATCTACAGCGCGATTTTATTTTGCTGCATTTGTTGGGTTAATTGCCTCTCGCGCTAAATTAAAGAAAATTGAGAGCGTGAGTTGCGTCAATCCCAATCAGTGACGTTATAACCAGGGTGAAGGATCAAAATTACTAACTTCCACTCCCAAGAAAACATCTTAGTGCTTTCACTGAGGGAACGAAAGCTTATCTGCTTGACATATTACAATTTACAATTTCCGTCCATAGTATAGCTCAAGCGTACTTACAAAACATGCTAAGGATTTTACTTTGAGCTATGAAACAAGAATGGCGACAGTCGTGTAACGTTTGCCAGTATCTATTATAAGCTAGAGCACTCTGAGAGCGCATACCTGCGCCACGCAAGGCAACGGTAACAAAAATTCAAATTGTTTTCAAACGATGATTTCTTTTAATTCCACTCCAAAATGTAATCTTTTGTTCTTTTTTTTGTAATAATAGCTTTTGCGATTTTCTTGAAGATCCGTCCATAACCTGTCTAGTTGTGTTGCTTAGAAAAATACTAGAAACGTTAGTCAGTTAAACAAACAGACCAAACGATCATCACAAGATTAACTTATTTATGTCTCCAATTCCTGTAAATTTCCCAAAGATCAGTTCATAACTTTGTGAGTTATTTTGCTAACAAGCACAAAAACCAAACACAGCCACAAACAAACGAATGAACGCAGAGATCATCATACAAATTTGTTCATTTACTCATTACATCGAACAACTAATGCACATGTCATAAAAAACAGTCCATTACTCTTTGAGTAAAGGCGCTCAGAAAAGACAGAACGGATCTTCACCAAAATTCAATCATCTATTGCTCTTACCATGCGTAACAGTCCGTGTAAATTTCATAAAAGTCGGGCCATCATTTTTTGAGTGATTTTGGCGACAGACAAACACGAAAAAAACATAACCTCTTTGACGGAGGTAATAGGCATACTTGAAAAAAAGTGAACGTATCTTAGGAGCGTAGGTAAGCCGAGCGAAATTTCTGAAAACTTCCACAGTGTGAT
The DNA here is from genome assembly GCA_001587735.2 of Parhyale hawaiensis. Taxonomy (NCBI): domain Eukaryota; kingdom Metazoa; phylum Arthropoda; class Malacostraca; order Amphipoda; family Hyalidae; genus Parhyale; species Parhyale hawaiensis. The sequence goes on from LQNS02278145.1 coordinate 15,548,790, forward strand.
GTGCGTAGCTGTATTTAAGTGACCCACTCATCACTATAATAAAACCAATATCACAAACATCTGAAATTAAAATGCTCTTCAGGTAGCCATACATCAATACATGTGATGACGCCAGTGGTTAGTTGTTGATTGCAATTTGTAGTATAAGTTGTGTTTGCTTTAATTGTAACTTGTTTAATGGGCTTGCATTCTTACCCGATATATTTCGTTTTTTTAATTAGGCCTTCCCGCTATATATATCGTATGATCTTACTTCTAACAGTTGAAATCTTCGCCAGTTTTTCGCTTACTATTTTATGAAACATATTTCAGAACAAGCGGTCCTTCAAGCTGTTGTAGTTTCATATGGATGAAGAACAATGTGAGTCCAAGTGGACCTGTAGTGTCAAGAATTCATGCTTCTAAGAAAATAATATTTTCAGTCTGTGCTTGAATACTACGAATTTAACCAGACGAGACACGAATAGACTTCGCAAGAAATGTTTGCTTCAATACTGGCTGAAGAAATCTTGCAAGAAATATAGAATTGCGAGGCATAAATCCTTTCTTCCAGTAACTCTGATCGACAGTTGATCATTTGCGAGATTGATAGCAAAGGCCGGGCTCAGCGGAACCAGCTTTCTTTACAACAGAATGAATTCTGCAACCTACTGTTCGTATCTAGAATTTTTTTATCAGTGGATATTCTGGTGGAAGTTGTGTTGAGATGTCTAGACTGGAGTGAATTCCGTTGGACAGTGTTCTGATAAAATATTTTTCTTTGTATTTCTATGCGATCAGCGTTCTTTACTCCGTATGATTTATGTGAACTCGGATTTTTTTTTCTACTATTGATGCAGCTTATCTCTGCTAGTGTTAGATTTTTACAAAAATCTACAGCGCGTAAAATTAAAACTGAGCGTGTCATTAGTAGTGCATAATCAGCTAAGTTATTGAGCCCAGCAATACCTAGGGTGGGTGAACTTTTTGACATGAATGTACATTCAGAAGTTCATATAATTGTTTTGAACGGCCACGAGCAAACCTTTTGCAGGCCCAATCTGGTATGCAGGCCCTATGTAGCTGAGTAACTCTTGTGTTATACTCAACTGACCATGAATTAGGTACTATAGCCTTTTGTTTAAAAAAAACGTAGTGCATGCAACGAAACTGTACGCCATGCATCTTTATCAGTCTTACCTGAGGCACTCTATAAAATTGCAGCCCTCCAGCAGTGGCTTTTTTTGTCTGAACAATATTTTTTGGTGCATGGCATTCTATCTTAAAATTGACCATAAACAGTTAACCATCAATGTGATTATAAAGCCTTACCGTATATGTCTTTCCTTGTTATACAAATTACAACTTGTCAAGCGTTTTGCGGATACAATTGAGTTTTTAATGGATGAGATACATGACCTAGTCGCTCTATATGGCAGCTGAAGTGGAGGAAATAAATAAAATATAAATTAATGATAACACCGTTCCTGGTTACCTCCGCCAAGGAGGTTAAGTTTTTGTCGTGTTTGTTTGTCTGTATGTTTTTTATCTGTCTGCTTTTTTGTCTCTCACCAAGGTTACTCAAAAAGTTATGAATGGATCTTTACGAAATTTACAGGGCCTGTTAGGCACATCAACAGTAAGAGAAAATTAACTTTTGGTGAAAATCTGTTTGTCTGCCTAAGGCCAGAACTCAAAAAGTTATGGACGGATTTTCATGAAATTTACATGAGTTGTTATAGGTATAATAAAAAGCGTAAACGACCAAGTTTTTGTGATGATCTGTTCTTTCGCTTTTTTGTTTGTAGCTGTGTTTGCTTCTATGCTTGTTAGCACAATAACTCAAAAAGTTATGGAGCAATCTTCATGAAATTTACTGGAGTTGTTAGTAATGTCAAAATACGTAGATGAGCCAATTTTGGTGATGATTGGTTGGTCCGTTTTTGTGTTTGACTTATGTTTGTCATGATGATTGTTAGCAGCATAACTCAAAAATTTATGAATGAATCTTCGAAAAAATTACAGAAACTGTTAATACTATCACAAGGCACAAATCATCAGACTTTGATGTTGATACAAAGAAAATTATGGTTTTACAACCAATTTGAATTCTTCGTTATCATTGCCTTCCTTGGCGGAGGTATGCGCTCTTAGAGTGCTCTCGAGTTGCACCTGTTTCGCTGGGCCATCTAATACTAAGAATGACCGTCGTGTGTTTATATATATAAATATTGGAGAATTAGATCAGAAGCAAATAATATAGTTGAAATTTTATTACCCACGACGCGTTTCGCTGTAACCTCAGCTCATCAGGTGGGAGGATCGAAGATGGTGAATAATTCGTTGAAATCTTG
>LQNS02278145.1:15587266-15599320 GCA_001587735.2 Parhyale hawaiensis
GTAAACTCGGTCATTTTGTTAACCGAGAGACATTTGTGAAGCTTTTATATGTTTGGAACTTGTGCTACACCGCAGTAAGGCTGCTCTTAAATCGGGCATAGCGCGCGTTATCCCTGTTTTTCCATATGTTTTGGTATTAATGTGCGCTACACATTCCGCGCCTGGTGTGAATGATACTTGAGTAATTTTATGCACAGCCACAGCCTGCAGTACATGTCTCGGCTTGAAGTGATACCGGTGCAATATGCCAATGCAGTTCATGTTATAATCGATGCTTGACTGCCTGCTTACAGTGCTTAACCCATTAACTGCAAATGACGGGAATATGTATTTGTTGCCGAAACGGTACACCAGATACGCATGCCACAGTTAATGGGTTAAAAGAAATTGAGGCTCGTGCTCTTCAAGATTAGCACTGTCAGTGGCCGCTCTCACCACTGCTGAACAATTGATTTTCACAGACCATGCCTACATGTCTGCAACGCAGCTTTACCTGAAGTGCCAGTGGAGGCGCTCACGTTCTTTGTTTATTGACTCGTGGTCTTCGCCGTCAATAAATGACGCGAAAAATTACTTGCTTCAGTGAAACTAGCATGTTTTTCGCTCCTTTTCCCTTTTCCTCCGCTGATTTCTCTTTGCGCTCATAAGCTCAGCCGAAATGAAATTTGCCGTGGAAAGGAATTATAATTCAATGTCTATGCCGTCGCTAACTGGTAATTTAGATATCTTCGATGCTTAGGTTTTATCTAGGTTGCATTGCAGCCATCTCTTAGCCCTTGTGTTAACGCACTTCTTAATTTGTTATTCTAAATGTAGCGAGGAGAGAACAAGCGAGCAACCAAGAAACCGTATATTATTAAACAGTGGAGCTGAAATATAAATGTATTTCAGCGAAATCCCAAACACAGACAGGAATAATAAAAGTTTCATCTTTAGTTCTTTGTCATTTTTGGCGGACAGGCAAACTGTTTCTCATATCAGGTCAAATTAAAATAAATAATCCCTCTTCAGTAGAGTTGGGCAGCTTGATGTATTACACTTGTACGCTGTTCCAATAGTCACAACAGATTATATATTAATACTAAACATACAGAGTTGCAGAGCATATGCCAAGTTAAAGACTCCCAACAACCTAGTAATATTATAATCAGTGTCAACAGTGTATCAACACGTAATTTGCCAACAACGCAATCACACTGTTGGTTGGGTGGCCGTTTGCTTGATTTCTTAGTTACCCTTTATAGTAATGCATAGGAGAAACTGATAAGCAATGCATTCAGTTATCGTAGTAGATTTTTTCCGTTTTTTTTTTTTTTGGGGGGGGGGGAATGGGTAGGTGTGATACATCAGTGAGAGCATGGCAATGAAATTCTGATGATCCATTTAGCACTTTTGTAATGTGGATGATAGTTTATGGTTTTGCTCGTTATGAGAGTTTTTTTTTACTCAGAGCTTCATATAATCGAACTAACCGAGCTTGGAATATGGAGCAACTCAAACTCTTGAAGGGCTATAGTATTATATGAATGTTATGTAATTTGTAAAACATTACTAAATTTTACTTCAGCTCATTTTTTTTAAGTCGTTTATGCTCAGCTAAACTTCATGTTAGTACAGATTGCCTGTACTATCCGTCCATTTTACTACAGTTCACATTACTCTTTGTGTCTAAAAGTTCAAAAAATATCCCCCAACTGCTTTTTGACAAGTGGTGAATAATGTTGCTTTGCTCGCTATCAGGAGGTTGGATGTTCTATTCCCCAACAATATAGGGAGGAAGACTTGCTCCTCGGTAATGCAACATCGCCATTTTTTTGCCGTTCAAAGTCCGCATGCATGAGGGCACTGGCCTACTAAGAAAATAGGGCTGGTCAAGAGGTGCAGTCCTCAAAATTCTCCAACATAAGACAAAATAGCTCAGACAGACTGTGGTCGACTGCAGCCGCACAACGGTCTGCTCACTATATGGAAAGATTCATTTGCAGCATGCACCAGCGCTCGTAGGTTTCATAGTTAGGATGTGTTATCAAACGACTTTACAGTACCTTGCTTGTAATTATAACCCTTAACTGCATCGTCATGAAGAGTTTGTTGATGCCTGAAGCTGCTGTGTTGCTCAGAATGCTGTCTACAGTAATTAGCTTCAGGTAAATTTTTGCCTTATCACTCAATTGGGAAAGGCCCGAATTCGAAGGCACAGTTCATATTACGTATAGAGGAGTCTACGCTGTATTATTTTACATCTCTAACCTACTCAAGCCCATCATTTTTGATTACATATTTAGGTTAAAATAATGCAGTCTAAGAATTTTCCAGTAATAATATTTTCGGCTGAAATGCTTAGTTTTCGAGATATTTGATTTTGAAGTTCCCATTACTTTTCTGCGAAAAAAAAAAAAATAACCGGAGTTATTATAGGCTTGCTAGCGACCCCATAGAAATCTGAACTAACCTAGGTTAGGTTACGTTAGGTTATGCTAGGCTAGATTATAGGTTAAGTTAATTTCCGTTCCTATGGGGTCGTTAGCATGCTTTTAATGACGCAGGTTATTTTTTCTCATAGAAAAACAATGGGAACTTCCCAGTCAAATATCTCGAAAACTAAGCATTTCCGCCGGAAACGTTATTCATGAAAATAGTTTTTGAATGCCTTATTTTACCTAAATAACTCAAAAAGACTGGATTTGGGTGGGGTGAAGATGTAAAACTTACTGTTTGCGCTAGTATTTACTAGTCATGGCTTCCAATCCATCGAATAAAAAAATCAGTGGCGTTGCATATTAATGTAGATCTTGTGGGCTGTGCGCGGATGTGATTTCGATGTGAAATAGCATATTTATTTAATGCTAATTTATAATGTTTTCCATTGTATTCCGAATACCTGATTGTAACTCACAGCTGACCCGCTTTCTAACTCAGTGTTTCATGTTCGTAACACGTTAATAAATTCGCTATGTAATTACTGTTTTTTTTATTTTAAGGTAATTAGAAAACATTTTATTACGGACTACATAAATCAGCCTATTTTGAATTTGTAAAACGACCGAATACGAAAGGGAAGCCAAAATGTGGGGTAGTGTTGGGGCGAATATCCGCATCTCCATCGTCGGACATTTGCAGCTTTTTTCAGATCCGCATTTGCATCCGCGGATGTTGAAATTATAACATCCGCAATCGCATATGCGGATTTCAGAAGTCTAAAATCTGCTAAAAAAATCAGCATCCGCAGATGGTGTGGTTTCAGTGCCTATCTCATTACGCTGCAAACTGAGGGTGTTGATCCAGTGTGGGAACACCCACGTCGATGAATTCTCTTTCATTGAGTACATGTAGCGTGTTTTTCTTTCTCTTCCATCTGAAACACCGCGTTGTGTCTCAGATGCTTAAGGTAACGCATTATCTAATCCCATAATCCTTTAGTAAGCGTTATACTGTGGGGCCAAATATGACCATAATCCAGCATAATGATGCTGGTTAGCATGAGAATAGAGCAGTAAACTTTTTCAGTACGTTTAGTTTCTCTATGCGCTTAGATATCTAATCTAATACTAAGAATAACCTTCGTGTGTTTATAAATAAATATATATATAAATATATTTATATATATATTTATATGTTTGGTGTCACGCTCTTAACGAAATAGATAGGCGGAAATTAGCCCAGGTTGGAGGCTNGCCCAAAGCGGACGTAGCGACCTCGCCACTGTACAGCCACTGCATCGCCGCGACTCTGGAGTCTGCGGCGGACGTCACCGAACTGCTCGAAAAACTGCACCGATTTTCAATAGGGTTTAGTTGTAAGATTTTGCTGCAAAGATGTGGGGCTGCGCGCCCTAAATGTGAAATATGTTTCTAATGGATCATTATGGGGGTTTTTCATCAGACGGAATTAGCTGGGTACCAAGATATTACATGTGTGCCACGACATACGTGTACTGTGCTTGGGCCTTGCATGCCAACTGTTTTACCTCCTGACCATTCGTGTGTTCAGGTCAACGGATCAATTTATCTTATCTCATGTGAACTTCCGACCATCCCAACATTAAGTTCTTTCCCGTTATGAGTGTTAAAGTGTTATGTTTTGCATACTTGAGGCGTATTCGTCGATTCAGTTATTAACATTATCAAGGTGTTCGATGTGGTGAGGTATTCATGCAAACGTATCTCTTCATGTCTGTGCTTACCTTTCTGAATATATAACCGTTGACTTTAACTTGTGTTTCATTTTATCCTCACATTAGTCTCTCCAACGCCGTGTTATGATATAAATTCCAGGGGGCCCACTCCCCTTCTTTAGGACACATGAATATATGTATGCATATATGTATGAATGCCACTGTTAATTTCATTGTCAGATAACGTAACGTGCAATTCATGTCGTGTTGTTTCAGCCTTAATGTAAATGCTTTCATATTGATGACCTTGCCCTTTCTGTTTTGATGATGTCATTTTGATCATTGAAAATAATCTTGTAAAAGTGTATTTCCCATATATATATATATGCATATGCACACAAACATACACCATTAATTAACGTGACCCTTGCCTTGTTTCAATTTGCAATAAATTTAATAACAGTATCAGCAACACTTATTTTATGTCCTAACAACCTTTTGTGTCACACTCATCAATAATAGATAGAGGGGAAATTAGAGACAATAAAATTAAGACTCAGCGGCTGTCATCGGTCAAATAGCTCTGAAGAACGTCGGTGAAATCTTCAAAATGATGTGAATCAGATGGTATTATGAAGTTTGTGTAGGTATCTATGATACGGCGGGGATAAACATTCAGATGCAACAGGGCAAGGTCTTTCTAATTATTTTTATGCACCTGAACTGTTTTGTGTAAGCGCGTTGGTAGCTGTATCATTAATTGTTGGCCATTACCGTGAGAGTTCCGCCACAACGGTGCGACCTCTGAGCAAATACAACGACAGCTTGAAAACAGAAGATTACCCTGCTGCGAGAAAAGAAATTGACCGAATCTGCTTTATTTTATTCTTTAGCTCTCGTACTAAACAAAGCAGAATATTTATGGGCTACTGATCAGTATCCACCGGTCCCGAAATTGTAAGGAAAAATCGAATACGCCGACAAAAAATTAAAATGCGTAAGATTACGTTGGGCTAAATTACCTGTAAACTGTTGGAAACAGAGCCTTGAAAAGGGGTGCTAATACATTGGAGAACAGTGCAAGAAGAACCGTCATATTTTTATAATTTTGTCAAGACACAAGTGCGATTTCTTTGCTGACAGAATAAACTCGTGATTTAGTGGTGAAATAAAATACTAGGAAAGGTTAAGCGAGATGTAAGGTAGACGGACTGCGTAACGAAAGACGTTGGTAAGCGGCGGACGTAAGCGCAGACGTGTTGGGTTGAGTTATAGAAGCACTGCCTCAGGGTAAACTATTATTTATATGGTAAGTGTGAAAACATTTACCCAACGTAGAACAGCCACGGGTCCCGTAGAGGACAGATACCCCCATAGGAGGACAACTACCCCCATAAGATGTTAACTACCCCCTGGGAGGACAATTACCCACTAGGAAGGACGGCAATTACCGATTTGCACTAATAAACACGATAAAATTAGGTGTGCAACTAATTACGTTAAAATCCAATAACAGTGCCAGGAAGTTTTCCAAACACATCAATAAAGTTAAAAACCCATGAATTTTTTCACGGGTCCAGCTAGTCTATATACTAATACGCTAGTACCTACCTACCTACCTTTTGTGTCACGCTCTTCATCATTAATACATGAAAGAAAATTCGAGCTTTATTGACATTGAGAAGCGTATGCGTCACACTGTTCGTGCTATATACTGCATGCAACGCACCTTCTTCAGAACACCTGGTTTGTTGATATATGTTTGTTTTCCTGTTATTTAGCCAATTCAGTGGTACTGAGTCTGCGCCATGCAGCACCTAAATCATTTTCTGTGAGGATCGCGTGTCCGTAGCATTACTCTCGAATCAGTTATTGGCCCGCATCGACAATGTATCGATTACAAAAAGTTTTCCAATCAAAGCACGGTCGTGAGGCGCATTTTATGGTCTAATATTGTCCATATGTCGTGACATTAGTTTAATCCAGACAGTAAAAATGATTACAAATAATTTTCATTCATATAATTTCATTGCTCGTACCCAATCAGAAATTTATAGGCATTTATCTGATGTTATTTGATACCCTTCACTGTTTACATATATATATATATATATATATAGGCAGCCGATAAACTCCTGTAAAGTTCTGATTGGGATATATGTTTGCCGTAAATTTCTTCTCTAGCGGATACTGTACACCTGACTGCTCGAGCTTTGACTCTTACTGACCGAGAAAGTGCTATAAAATTCCACTTCGCAGAAGCATACTCGTCAGCTCGGTGTTTATACCAATTTGTTAAGAAGCTTTAACGGCTACCAGCAGGATCTGATACCGTATTGCTTGTCTTCCACTTATTTTTTCATAATCGAACATTGAATCTGTGAACAAGATTGCGGGTGCGACATGCACAATCAAGACACAAGGGCGGAAGTTGTAAGCCTGTTCGTACAAATGTTAGTCCACGGTAGGGCTCAATCATAACAACACAAGGAACTGTGTGTAATGTATTAACTGCCTTTTTTTTTGTCATTGCTATTGGTTCTACAGCAAAGAACAAGAGATCTTTTTACAACGATTGCCATGTTTACTCGCTTCACTCCACTCTTGTTATTCAAACGTCATGGAGTGGCTCTGTTGCATGTTTGATGAGTGGCGTGCAGCACGAGACACCGAGCGCTGTAACGCAACAGGCGTATATATGAGAAAATAAACTCGTAATTTTTGTATATACATATATCTACTGTCTTCCTTTCTTGTGCACGTTCTTTTATTTTTCATTCTTCAATTGTTCCTTTTTTTCATAAGAAAGCGTAGGTGTGAGCATTATAGACCTAACAGCACCCAGATCTAGCCCGAGAACTAGATGAGCGTCTCATTTGTGAATCTCACCTTTAAAGGGCTAAAACAAATGTTATATTTTGCTAGTAACAGTTACTGTTCTAGTTAAATTGACCTGCATCGGTATGTGAGTTGCTGCATTGAGCCTAACCCCGAGGTGCCATTAAAAACTCCCTCAGATGAAGTACGGAGTTGAGCTGTGTTGTCCATTGCTGCACTTCATATCTTTCCTTCCAAACTGACTGAAATTTGTTTTCACAAAGCAAAAAGAAGACAGTTATGGTTGATCTTCCTTCGAGCAAGAATCAGAGCTTCTTGCTAGTTAAATTTCTCCCTCTCTAAAAGTAAGAAACGTAACATGCAGACACAAGGGTGGATGAATGTACAGGCGGAGCCTCAAGCAGAATTACAATCTTGATCTTAAAGATGGGAGAATACATACGTTCCTTGAGCCTTATGTTGGCCTTTGGAATAATGATACTTCATTTCCACTGTATACATCTTTTCTTGCTTTTACTGGCGATCTTAGTTTTGTGCTCACCTTTCCAGACTTGCTGTACCCATGCACATTAAATCATTGAAGGAACACCCCATTGCTGGGGTTCCACTGTTCTCTAAATATTCCATGCATCCTTTCTTATTCCTCTCTATATTGTCATTTGCGCGGGCAGAGCGGCACAAACTCTCACTAATTCAACTGATAAGATAATGTTAAACTTTTTAGCTCAGTCCAGCAGACGACAGTTTCCCTTACTTAATGGCATTTACTTTCTATGAACTCCCTTGCTATCTCCCATCCAGCTCACGGTGGAATCCCTCAGTGCGGCATTTCCAAAGGGAATATCGAAAAGTCGGTTTCCCATTTCACGCAGGGCAAAAGTTCAGCTTTCTAGGAAGTGGCAAATGGAAGTGCGAAGCGAACGAAACTGAGTTACGGCAGACGTTCGATCGCAACAAAATATTACTTTGAAACTTTGGAAATTGTGGGTATTGTTATAGTTAAGTAATATCGTCAGAACTGCGGCATTGGCTGTACATAGTTGCTATAAAATTCGGCAGCATTTGATGTGTTGTTGATAATACAGAAACGTACGTTTTGTGTTCACTTGTTCTCTCATGCATACAAAGCTGCAGTAAAATTTCTCAGCTTTCGATGCACTTTGAGTACACATAAAGTATACAAAATCCGGATATATTTATTTGAAATTTAGAAACAATGAAATCCGTAGTTTATGAAGTACCTGGCTGCAAGATAATATCCACTCAGTCGAATACATTTTTTTAGGATGATTGTAGATTGTATGGATCAAACATTGTTAGGGAGTTTTTATTATGTTGCAATATGCAAAAAACACTTTTTAAGTCATAAGGTGTAAATTGTATTCATACGATTCTAACAGTAGAGTTGTAATTTGGAAGTGTCTTATATGTCACGGATATAGCACAAACTCTAGAAAAACATTTGTGCTCTTCAAAGTGCTGAGGTCAGAAGGATCTCAACGATGTAAATGTGAAGCTTCCTCCTATTCATACTCTACACATATATAGCAACCAATAGAGCGCATTTGTCAATCATCATGATCTAAGTCACAGTATTGCGCTATACTGTGACGTAATATAGCCATTTACACAGTATCACAAATGCCCGCTTCAATTCACCGAACAATCCAGGAACCCGCAGCAGTGACGTGCATTTGAGGGGCCATTCATCATACCGTGAGTGGCTGCAGTGAACCAGGTTTTATCAGCAGCAAAAAGTGCCCGCTGGATCACATTATTGGTAGTGCCATGTCCGGGGTTCATAAATTTCAATCTTATGAGGTCACTCCTGTAATTAAGTTCACTGTTGAATCAGCTATTCATTGATAAATTGATTGCCTCGGCTAAAGCGTTTGGGCTGAGTGCACATGCTTTGCTAAGTCTTTGGGGAAGATATGAACGAAAGATTTGCTTAGAGGTGCGCAAACACTGACGTTTTATATTAATGATGAGGATTGGAGTCTTTTTAGGTAATGTAGAGGAGACACTGCAGTGCAGCAACTGCAAGGGAATGAAAGCACCGCAGTGACGGCACAGGAATAAACACGCAGCAGCATGCAAGTGTATGCTCTTAAGTGCACAGCAGGAAATGAAGCACTTCAGAGACCGAGGGGGGAAGAAGCACTGGAGTGGCTGCACTTTATTGAAAACATATCAATTTTTTTTCTCGATAATCCATTAAATACTCTCACCAATTATGGGAACTGAATGCAATCTAGTATTGCAAAGTAAATTATTGTTAGAAGCTACGTGAATTAGGGACTTTTAGTTATCGACCGTAGAATAAAGGTTTTAGTACCGTGAACCGCGAAGGAAAAGGGATTGTTATGACAAAAATGATGGATCTACCAATACTTTATGCATCCTATCCTAATAAATAATCTGACACGTAACATATATTTTTTGTTCAAACTTGATTTGTACAAAACGGAATGTGCTTAATAATGACTGCAGATAGTGCATAGCGAATACCATTAGACAATGATGAACAGAAGCAAACAGAAAGTTCAGAGTGATTGCCTTCAGTGCTACATGATAGATTCGCATGATTGGCAGCATCAGTATTGTGTCAAATACTTTCAATAGCTGTGCAAATACACTGTATTTAGGAGTACAGTAGCAAGTATTGATAAATTTCCATTGACCCACACTTCGAAAGAAAAATACATACATTTTCGCGGGCTGTAATGGTCAATTTTTTTCATTTTTGCTACAATAATACTCGATCGGTGAGAATTTACAGCGCAAAAGTCGTTCATCCTTACACGCCAAACAAGTAATTTATGTCTCATGCGAAGAGCATTGATTACAATATTGAAACAAACTGTAACATAGGATTCACTAGGATATCTTACTCATGTTATTAGGTAAAAGCTGAACGCAGGTAAGCGTTTATACGTTTAGTTTTACCCACGTGTAATAGTAACAAATATTCTCAACATGCTACATTTGGACATTTGTCGTATAAAACAAGAAGAACTATAGTGTTCCCGGAAAACCACAGCCCGTGCCATTGATGAATATCAGATGGCAACACACCTACAGTACATGTCCTGCACAATTATTCCCGAACAGACATTGCAATCTGTCCCCCTGAGTGTGGACACACACACACATCTCACTGTTGCCTGAACATCACGGCTTTTGCTTCGCTAGAACGAGCTATAAATATGCTGATAACCCGCTGTAGATGCCAGTGTCTATTCTTACCCGACTATCTTTATATTCTGGCAATTACCTGCATTTCCGTGATCTATCAAGTGTAATTGCTGTATTATAATTCTCGCTTTTTCACGTTGCTACGGGCTTGGTTATCATTCTTACAGGTTGTATTGGTAGTAAATCGTTTACCTAAACGTACAAGTACATTACCGTCTTTTCCACTGACTTTTCAGAAATTGCTCGCACCGCTTGCTAATTATAAAATTTACTTTTTATATCTGCACTGAGAATCTAATGAATGCGGAAAGCCAGCGACTTCCCTAACTTTATTTTTTTTTAATTCAGCGGTCTTTAATTAAAACTTGGAACTGGTGCTGTCAAAAAGGACAGCCGAAAATAATAAGACTGTAACTCCCACTCTTCGAGCACGTAATCTTAATTCTGTTGCGAATGATGTTTTACACGCCGACATTCTTCGTTTTCCGTTGACTTCCAAGATGGTGAGGTTTGTTTCAGAGCTCGTGATGTATTTTAAAAAGAGTGCCCCCTCAGGGGACATTTTACATTCTTCCAGGGCCTCTCCCGTTACAATATCTATAAGTCTCACGGCCCGAGGGCTATGCCGAGTGACTTTCTGCAGTGACTGTTGCATCCTGCCACATTTCCTGCTGATCAGGTTCGTTTGTAAGGTTAAGTAGGTAGGTTTTTGTCTCGTTACTCTACGGTCATTAGCAGTGTACTGGCGAAACTTGAGAGTTATATAACGTATTAGATTCTCTTCCACATTGAGACTTTCAAGCTGAAATACCGAGATAAGATTTTTTGTGAAATGCCCGGCGCAAGGCAGGTCTATAGGCATGCACCGTAGCTCTAATAACACAACATAGCGCTGCTATGCTACAACTTGCTAAAGAGGGCCTTACCATATCAACCTCCAAATCCAATTCAACACTATGGACGACCGACACCCATCAGTCTAGACTCGACCCTGGTATCACTATTGACGACACTGCTCTTCCTCTGGAGCGCCGCCCCAAGATCCCCGGCGTCACTTTCGACCCCCACTTTACTTTTACACCGCACATTGCTTCCACAGCTGCTCGAGCCTCCAGCCGCCTCAGACTGGTCAAAGCCCTAGCTGGCAAACGCTGAGGTCAGTGCAACGAGACTCTGCTTGTCACATATAAAGCAATTATCCGACCTCTCTTCACCTACGCTGCTCCAGTCTGGTATCCTTGAGCTCGCCACTCCGCGGTTCGCAAGCTGCAGACGGTTCAAAATGCCGCTCTCCGCACAACGACCGGTTGCCTTCGCATGGCTTCCGCGGACCATTTCCACTCCGAGTCCAAGCTGCTGAGGGTCGATCAAGCTCTCGACCTCCAGTGCCGTCAATACCTTCTTTCCGCCCTTCGTCCCGAGCACCCAGCCCACTCTGTAGTTACCGCACAGGCTGGCCCTCGTCTCATCCGCCACAACTTAGCAACGAAATTCCAACCCGACATCAACCACTTACTTACTGACAACATCATGCCTTTCGAAGAGTACCGCTCAGCGGTTTCCTCCCCTCATCGGTCTGCCGTGCAATCTTCACTAGACCGCCTCCCTGTAAACATTGTTTTGGGCTTTGCTCCACCGGAGATCTCATCCGATGAGGCGGTCCTCTCACGAGCGGACCGCTCCACCCTATCACAGTTACATTTAGGTTTTTGCTCTGCCCTGATGTCGTACCGCCACAGGATCGGACTGGCGGACTAGACTCCTGGCCTAGGTGCCACCGCGGCACCCCACACCGTGAACCACTTGTTCGAGTGTCCCGCCCACCCCACTACCCTCCTTCCCACCTGTCTATGGGACAGCCCTTTATCTGTATCTGACTACTTGTGTTCCCTACCATCGTTTTC
>LQNS02278145.1:15601459-15625701 GCA_001587735.2 Parhyale hawaiensis
CTTTTGAAACACCGTGGGTATGTCTTGGTAGACTTAACGTTCACTCACCCAATAAAAGTTTCTTGTTCCAATGTGTTGGTGAGGGGAGAGAGAAGCGCCTGGAACCAACGAGATAATCGAGCGAGCGTCAGCCTGGAAAAGTTGGAGAACCGCTGCCTCGGGGAAACAACATTCACTCCCACGGTTCTTGCAAGAGACTTGTCCCTATGCCTTTGCGAGAGATATTTAATTTCGTATGCCATAGCAAGCTTGACAATTCAAATTTTGGCAGATGAAGCCTTGAGTTGCACATCGTATTTCAGCTAAATCTTCAGGGCCTAGATTTATCAAGCTACTTATAATGTTAAAAGTCGTTAGTTCAGCTTGCATCTCGACTTCTTGTAGGTAGTGTAGCTCCTGCCAGATTTGTTAAGTTACTTGCTGCATTGTACCCCGTTTACCTTGTATCTCGACTTACTATGAGGTTGTAAAAAGCTTTTTATTTTGCAAGAAATATAGGAGACAAGCTGGAGAATATCCTAAAGTATGTTATATATTTTTGCTAGACCTTAGGGATACTTGTAAGTGCTCACAACACTAAAGTCTCAACGAGTGAACAAAATCAAAACTATGATGTAATCCACCTCCGGATTGGTCATTTGCAAGCAGACCCACACCATTGGTTCTTCGTTGAATGGAAGACGTAAAGCGACCGTTTATTGGCTGTAGTAGTGAGCTGTAACTTACAATCACAGGGTAGATAGACTGCAAACTTGTACGTAGTTGTAAAGTAAAACATTGCAAGTTTTACAAAAATTGTTAGCTAATCTGTAAATGGGCAATGTCCGTTTATTTGAACTGATCAAATAGACTGCTCTCGTTTAGAAGCCGCTGCCGCAGACAGTTGTTTGCGAACAAGGTATGTCCTGCATCCAGGTGTAGAGGGTAATTTTTTCAACTGGAACACTGCTAACTAGAAATAACAGAAGTGACTTCATCGCCATTTTATTAGTGTGTTAACCTTTCAGAAACCATACACAGAAATTTTCAAATACAATACCATCGAAAAAACTATTTTCATCCGCCCGATAAAAGGCTATAATAACTGAATGGTGTGAAGCTTATAGCTTTTTTCAACAATGAAATCCGGAATCAAATCCAGCCGTAAATGGAACATTGTTAATCAACCAGGTAAGAAGTTAGGTACAGGTTACTTAATGTACTGTATAATCAGTGAAAGGAAAAAGTCACTACACACTTTTACATTTTTACAATATGGGTTCAGCTATAACTTTAGTTTCACCGTGTGCACCTCTCTAGCGGTGTCTTGAGAACGTCCTCACGATTTTTCCAGCCGGTTAAGTTACGATATGAACTTACTCTGAACTGCTCAGTAACTCATGCTTCAATTACAGTGCCAAAAACACTGCTAGTACAACATTGTAGGACTTACTGCATCGTAACTCACAACATCTCTACTTTTCAAGAGATATTCGTTCTGTGAGACATACCCTTGTAGGTAATTATTGTAAAAATGTTTGGCAAAAGCCCTATGTGCCCGGCCAGTGCGTGAAAGAGTTCGTTGGGAGCCACTTAGGCTCTTACACACCATGTGGTGCTTGGTTTCGTAAGTGAACTTACAAGTCGTAACTGCGAGATACACTAATGGCCTGGCTTTCCGACGAGCTTGTATCTATACTACCTTGACAAACATGGGCTCTCGTGACTTTGTTTTTAATTAGGGCTAAGGTGATGCAACAACATCCATGATTTAAAGATCTGTAACAGTCTACAGCATTCATCTAATTGTCATTAATGGGAGAAATTAACGTCAAATCCATTCAGTACTCAAGTGCTGACCTTTGTGTACATATACAACGCAGGAGCGTTCGTTAATATAATGGCAGTGTTTTTATTTAGTCATTACTAAGCAAATCAGTATATATTAACTGAAACTATTTCTTTCCTGTATTTTACTGGGTCACTTTTCACTATGACAACAACGATTATCTGATATAATACTTACAGTGCCTGGACTTAAGTATTTGCACAACTCTATTTTTTATGTATTTTAAAAAATTTAGGGACTGCTTTAGGATAATTAATACAGGAAGTTTATATAACACATATATAATAGAATATCTAAAAAGAACAGCCAAATGTGCACTTATAACAAGAAAATTTAACACAAGCAAAAGTAATGAGGGACAAAAGTATTTGACAAAAAATATTATGACATTAGTACTTGGTGGCGTGACCTTTATTGGCAATAACAGCATGGAGACGATTGTTCTAGCTGAAAGTTAACTTTTCACATTCACTTGATGGTATTTTTTTTCCGTTCCTCCATGCAGATAACCTTTAATTCAGGAAGGTTTTTGGGACACCGTTTGTGGATACCAGATTTAAAAAGACGCCACAAATTTTCTATTGGATTAAGGTCCGACGATAGGCTAGGCCATGGAAGAACATTTATTTTCTTCTTTTGAAACCATTCTTTCATTAAATTCGCAATATGCTTGGGGTCATTGTCTTGTTGGAAGGTCCACCTGCGCCGTCCGTAGAATCTTTTGGCACTTGCAAACATTTTGTTCGCTAATATCTCCCTGTACATGAAACTATTCATCTTGCCATTAATGATATGAAGATCCCAACACCATGGACAGTAATGTAACCCCGCACCATGATGCTGCCCCCTCCATGCTTCACGGATAATCACGGTGGGGATGCTTGGTGTTCTTGAGGTCATAGGCAGCACCACGTTTCCTCCATACATGCCGAGCTACGCTTCGACAAAAAAGTTCTATTTTAGTTTCATCAGACAATATAACCCCTTCCTAAAACTCATTTCCTTTGTCGAGGTGGTCTTTGGCAAATGTTAAGCTGCTCTTGACACGTTTTGCTGTAAGAAGAGGAGTTTTTCGAGGAGTGTAAGTATGAATGCCAGTACGGTTCAATTCCCTAACAATAGTTTTCTTGCAGACAAGCAGTCCCTGAGACGCCAGTTCACTCTGAAGGTCAGCACGAATTGTCTTGGGGTCATTAGTCACCTTACGTAGCATGTAGCGCCGAGGACGACCCATAATCTTACGCAGAGCTTCAGCTCTTGGCAGGTTGGGGACCGCCTCAGTCACTTGACGCTTGCGGACTTGCTCCAACCGTTGAAAAAGGAACATTGACACGTTCTGCTAGTATTCTATAAGTTAATCCCTCCATGCGAAGTTGAATTATCCGTTTACGAGTAGCTTCAGGGATTTTTTAACTTTGGGCATTGTAGTGAGAGTGTGCGCGACTTCAACGAGGTCTAGAGAATTAATGATTGCACCGGCTTTGGTTTGTTTACATTGCAATTGTTTCGAGACGTTTCGTGAACGTTCTAGAATAATTTCCAAACTAATTTATTCAAATTATACTATTAAATATCAAAAATTCAATATCATATTTATTTTGGTCAAATACTTTTGTCCCTCAATGCTTTTACTTGTGTTAAATTTTCTTGTTACAAGTGCACATTTGACTGTTCTGTTTAAATATTCTATTATATATATGTTATATAAACTTCATGTATCACTTATCCTAAAGCAGACCCTAAATTTTTTTTAAAACACATAAGAAATAGAGTTGTGCAAATACTTATGTCTAGGCACAGTATATGATTGTTTTTTATAGATATTACGCCATATTTAATGATTCTACACCAATGTATTGGCACTAGTATGTTCTGCTACTAGACCGATACAGCGGCATCAGCATGTTTCGCGATTAGACCGATATATGAACACCCGTACCTAACAGAAAATTGAAAATTCTTAATTTACAAACGCACACACACACACATGTGCCTCAGATCCAATGTTTAAATTGGCAATAGAACGTCGGTTGTATTGCACTTCGAACGCATCAATACAAAGCATCACGAAGACTGATTGCAGAAGTCGTTAACAGTCGAACCGACTCTCAAATTGAATAACAATTGATGAGACTCCANGGGGGGGGGGGGGGGGGGGAAGAAGCACTGAAGTGGCTGCACTTCATTGAAAAGATTTCAATTTTTTTCTCGATAATCCATTAAATACTTTCACCAATTATGGGAACTGAATGCAATCTAGTACTGCAAAGTAAATTATTGTTAGAAGCTACGTGAATTAGGGACTTTTAGTTATCGACCATAGAATAAAGGTTTTAGTACCGTGAACCGCGAAGGAAAAGGGATTCTTAATGACAATAATGATTAATATGTTGTGCGCGATCGATCGATCGCGCTGGGCAAACGATAGATCGATCGTTCAAACGACTAACCTAACCAACCTAACCTTACCTAACCTAACCCAACCTAACCTAATCTAACCTAACCCCATCTCACCATTGACTAAAATTGACGGTGCCCAACATTTCAAAATGAAAAAAAAAACAGGCCTTGCCTCCCCTAACCTACCCGATTTACTCAGAAATAGGGGAAGGTTGAAGAAAAACATTGATTTGGTTAAGTTAGGCGTTTGAACGATCGATCGTTTGCGCAGCACGATCGATCGTTTGCGCAGCACGATCAATCGATCGCGCACGACAAATGTACGAATACTTTATCCATCCCATTCTACTAAATAATCTGACACGTAACGTATATTTTTGTCCAAACTTGATTTGTAGTAGACGGAATGTACTTAATAATGTCTGCAGATAGTGCGTAGCGAACACCATAAAACGATGAACAACAGAAGCAAACAGAAAGTTCAGAGTGATTGCCTTCTGTGCTACATAGCAGATTCGCAAGAATGGCAGCATCAGTATTGTGTCAAATACTTTCAATAGCTGTGCAAATATACTGCATTCAAGAGTACAGTAGCAAGTATTGATCAACTTCCATTGACCCACACTTCGAAAGAAAAATACATCCATTTTCGCGGGTTGTAATGGGCAATCTTTCCATTTTTGCTACAAATATACTCGATCGGTGAGAATTTACAGCGCAAAAGTAATTCATCCTTACACGCCAAACCAGTAATTTATGTCTCATGCGGCGAGCATTGATTGCAATATTGAAACAAGCTGTAACATAGGACTAACTACGATATCTTACTGATGTTATTAGGTAAAAGCTGAACGCAAGTAAGTGAGTTTACATTTAGTTTTACCCACGTATAATAGTAGCAAATATTCTCAACATGCTATTTTTAGACATTTATCGTATAAAGCAAGAAGAACTATAGTGTTCCCGGAAAACCACAGCCCGTACCATAGCTGAATACCAGATGCAACACACCTACATGCCCTGCACAATTATTCCCGAACAGACATTGCAATCTGTCCCCCTGAGTGTGGACACACACACACATCTCACTGTTGCCTGAACATCACCGCTTTTGCTTCGCTAGAACGAGCTATAAATATGCTGCTAACCCGCTTTAGATGGCAGTGTCTATTCTTACCCGACTATCTTTATATTCTGGCAATTACCTGCATTTCCGTGATCCATCAAGTGGAATTGCTGTATAACAATTCTCGCTTTTTCACG
This sequence comes from Parhyale hawaiensis, assembly GCA_001587735.2. NCBI lineage: Eukaryota > Metazoa > Arthropoda > Malacostraca > Amphipoda > Hyalidae > Parhyale > Parhyale hawaiensis. Next base: position 15,606,951 of record LQNS02278145.1, read on the forward strand.
TTGCTACGGGCTTGATTATCATTCTTACAGGTTGTATAGGTAGTAAATCTTTTACCTAAACGTACAAGTACATTACCGTCTTTTCCACTGACTTTTCAGAAATTGCTCTCACCGCTTGCTAATTATAGAATTTGCCTTTTATATCTGCACTGAGAATCTAATGAATGCGGAAAGCCAGCGACTTCCCTAAACTTTATTTTTTTTTTAATTCAGCGGTCTTTAATTAAAACTTGGAACTGGTGCTGTCAAAAAGGACAGCCGAAAATAATAAGACTGTAACTCCCATTCTTCGAGCACGTAATCTTAATTCTGTTGCGAATGATGTTTTACACGCCGACATTCTTCGTTTTCTGTTGACTTCCTAGATGGTGAGGTTTGTTTCAGAGCGCGTGATGTATTTTAAAAAGAGTGCCCCCTCAGGGGACATTTTACATTCTGCCAGAGCCTCTCCCGTTACAATATCTGTAAGTCTCACGGCCCGAGGGCTATGCCGAGTGACTTTCTGCAGTGATTGTTGGTTGCATCCTGCCACATTTCCTGCTGATCAGGTTCGTTTGTAAGGTTAAGTAGGTAGGTTGTTGGCTCGTTACTCTACGGTCATTAGCAGTGCACTGGCGAAACTTGAGAGTCATATAACGTATTGGATTCTCTTCCACATTGAGACTTTCAAGCTGAAATACCGAGATCAAATTTTTTGTGAAATGCCCGGCGCAAGGCAGGCCTATAGGCATGCACCGAAGCTCTCATAACACAACATAGCGCTGCTATGCTACAACTTGCTAAAGAGGGCCTTCCCATATCAACTTCCAAAGCCAATTCAACTCTATGGACGACCGACACCCATCAGTCTAGACTCGACCCCGGTATCACTATTGATGACACTGCTCTGCCTCTGGAGCGCCGCCCCAAGATCCCCGGCGTCACTTTCGACACCCACTTTACTTTTACACCGTCCAAGGCCCTGGCTGGCATACGCTGAGGCTAGTGCAACGAGACTCTGCTTCTCACATATAAGGCATTTATCCGACGTCTCTTCACCTACGCTGCTCCAATTTGGTATCCTGGAGCTCGCCAGTCCGCGGTTCGCAATCTGCAGGCGGTTTAAAACGCCGCTCTCCGCACAGTGACCGGTTGCCTTCGCATGGCTTCCGCCGACCATCTCCACTCCGAGTCCAAGCTGCTGAGGGTAGATCAATCTCTCGGCCTCCAGTGCAGTCAATACCTTGTTTCCGCCCTTCGTGCCGTGCACCCAGCCCACTCTGTTGTCACCGCACAGGCTGGCCCCCGTCTCATCCGCCACAACCAAGCAACCAAATGCCAACCCATCAACTACTTACTTACAGACAACATCATGCCTTCCGAAGAGTACCGCTCAGCGGTTTCCTCCCTCCATCGGTCTGCCGTGCAATCTTCACTAGACCGCCTCCCCGTCAACAGGGTTTTAGGCTTTGCCCCACCGGAGATCTCACCCGATGAGGCGATCCTCTCACGAGCGGCCCGCTGCACCCTACCACAGTTACGTTCAGGTGTTTGCTCTGCTCTGATGTCTTACCGCCCCAGGATCGGGCTGGCGGACTCGGACTCTTTCCTTGAGTGCCACCGCGGCCCCCACACCGTGAACCACTTTTTCGAGTGTCCCGCCCACCCCACTACCCTCCTTCTCACCTCTCTATGGGACAGTCCTCTATCTGTATCTGACTTCTTGGGCTCCCCTTCTTTTTCATACCTTCCGCCACATGCCTGCCCCCCCCCCCCCCCNCATGCCTGCCCCCCCCCCCCCGAAGCCATCCCTAAGTAACTACAACAACAAAGAGGGTGGTTAATGACGTGAGTGCCTAAGCTAAGAGTTACTTCAGTTGTCCTGTCATAGTAAACTTAATATTAAAACTCATCTACGCAAATGATATAAAAGTGTAAAAAACTTAAAATCTGGAAAATTTTGACTACAGTGAAGTCTCATTTTTCTTTATTTCATTTTATTTTTTTAATAAATCGATTCATTTTCCGATGCAGATTCCAAAATGAAGTCCTTACTTATCGGCTCTACATTTCCTGACATATGACTCTGAAGTTCCCATTGTTTTCCTTTGGGAGAAAATACCTGGCGATGGCACAGTGTAATGGAAAACCTTTTAACTAGGTTTTGTAACCTAGCCTAATCTAACCTAACTTAGTTTAGGTGAGTAACCCACTAAGTAATACCTCACTAAAGTAACAATTTACAAAAATTTTTAGTAGTTAACCCTGCACTGCATAGTTTATCATTTGTTATACTAATCTAGTTTAGAGTAGCAGTAAAACTGACGCACGGCAGCGGTTAGTGTATCACCTCTGCCCCACACACCCAGCAGCTAACAACCAGCAGGGCCTACACACGTCACTCTGGACCATAGTCCTACGAAAAAGTCCAAATGAAGGACTTTACTTTTCCTTTCCTATACCAATTGCACGTTAGGTATATAGCATACTTGATAAGCCATGCAGGTTACAAGAGAAGCTATCGTTGGTATTATAAGCAAAAAATAAATAAACAGAAACTGTGTTGCCTGCGAAAACTTTGACAAAAGTTACTGAAAAGACCGCAAACCAAGCATCAATGCAAAATTCTGGACAAATTTTTCCATAGCAAGGCAGAGGTTTCCGTGTTGCTAATGCAATATGCCGTGCACAGCCGGCAATAATGCAGCATTTTGTACATAACCGACGCATTTGCAAGACTTTGCACAGGCACGTTCGCAGTATTTCGTATACATCAGCGTCCGTATGCAGCATTTTGTTCACCGCTAACGCACATGAGATACATTGCACATCATACCCGCGAATTCAGTATATTATGTATACGACTGACGCCAGGCAGCGGTTTGAGTATCACCTCTGCCCCACATACCCAGCCGCTAACAACCAGCAGGGCCCACACACGTGACTCTGGGTCATAACCTCCCTTGGAAGAGAGCGACGCTAGGTTGACTAATGGAAAAGTTATTTTATGACTGTTCTTATGTTGTCGCCGAGCCGATAAGCGGAACTTCGCATGTGAGCAATTAATCCCCTGGGTCGTGCATCAAAACTCCCCCGACACACGAACTGTGTCCCTTTACAGCACAAGATTGAATTAAAGTTGCTGCCGATTGCCCTGGTGCTCGCCATGTCGTGCATCAAAATTACCGTAGCACATGAGCGTCTTGCCGGCGCTAAAAACATATTGAATTAACGTTATTTGTGATGGCGTTTGCAAAGGCGTGTTTGTCAGTTCTTTGGTACCAATGCAGATAACGATATGAGTGCGCAGCACGAACTTACTCGCTTCTGCAGTATCGTGTGGCTGCGAAGTGGTCAGACTAGTGAAGTAATTTACAGATATTTATGGCAGCCTTGCTGGATTGCTTACTCTTAAATTTTTTGCTATTTTATTTTGTAGACTGTGCGGAATATAAGTGAGGTCGTGATATACTGTCGACATTGGGGTATTGCATTGCAATCCTTCTCATTGCTCCTCACGTATACGCTGAAATTTCCTACCTTAAGCGAGTGGTTTACAAAGTGGGTACTACCGCTCCCGGGTCTGTGATTGAGATATCAAAAGTGGTGGTGCAGCAAGAGGAGGTCAAGTAGTGACGTAGAAACATGAGGACTATCAGTGAATTAACATTAAATATGTTTACCAAAGCAATCAAAGCTCCTTCCGAGGAGCATAAGATGAACCGTGGACCATGTAGTTGAGTTAGGTTCGTTAATCTTATATGTTACGGGAAGAAGCGCCCAGATGAACCCGTTGGTTACATCAGTCTTAGCTAGGCCTCTGGGCGTTTGTCTTTCGTGTCCACCTACATTGCTGTCTTCCATCATCATGCTCCTACTGATAATGTATTGTCCTGTTCTTCTTCTTTTCCTATTTTTTTTTTTTTGTTTCCATGCCCTTTCATCCCGTGTGGGAGCACCTTCGTGCACGAGCTCCACGTTTCTATCGACATGACATGTCCCTCCCTTTTTTTCTTTTGAAACACCGTGGGTATGTCTTGGTAGACTTAACGTTCACTCACCCAATAAAAGTTTCTTGTTCCAATGTGTTGGTGAGGGGAGAGAGAAGCGCCTGGAACCAACGAGATAATCGAGAGAGCGTCATCCTGGAAAAGTTGGAGAACCGCTGCCTGGGGGAAACAACATTCACTCCCACGGTTCTTGCTAGAGAGTTCTCCCTATGCATTTGTAAGAGATATTTAATTTCGTATGCCATAACAAGCTTCAAATTTTGGCATATGAAGCCTTGAGTTGCAGATCGTATTTCAGCTAAATCTTCAGGGCTCAGATTTATCAAGCTACTTATTATGTTAAAAGTCGTTAGTTCAGCTTGCATTTCGACTTCTTGTAGTTATTGTACTCCTGCCAGATTTATTTAGTTACTTGCTGCATTGTAACCAGTTTACCTTGTATCTCGACTTACTACGAGGTTGTAAAAAGCTTTTTATTTTGCAAGAAATATAGGAGACAAGCTAGAGAATCTTCTAAAGTATGTTATATATTTTTTTGCTAGACCTTGGGGATACTTGTAAGTGCTTACAACACTAAAGTCTCAACGAGTAAACAAAATCAAAACTCTGATGTAATCCGCCTCCGGATTGGTCGTTCGGAAGCCGACCCTCACCAGTGGTTGTTCGTTGAATGGAAGACGTAAAGCGACCGTTTATTGGCTGTAGTAGTGAGCTGTAACTTACAATCACATGGCAAATAGACTACAAACTTGTACGTCATTGTAAAGTACAACATTGTAAGTTTTACAAAAAATGTTAGTTAATCCGGGCCGTGATCTGTAAATGAGCAATATCCGTTGATTTGAACTGATCAAACAGACTGCTCTCGTTTTAGAAGCCGCTGCCGCGGACAGTTGTTTGCGAGCAAGGTATGTCGCGTATCCAGGTGTAGAGAGTAATTTTTCAACTGGAACACTGCCAACTAGAAATAACAGAAGTGACTTTATCACCATTTTTTTAGTATGTTAACCTTTCAGAAACCATACACTGAAATTTTCAAATACAATATAATCGAAAAACTATTTTCATCCGACCGATAAAAGGCTATAATACTGATTGGTGTGAAGCTTATTGCTTTTTTCAACAACGAAATCCGGAATCAAATCCAGCCTGAAATGCAACATTGTTAATCAACCAAGTAAGAAGTTAAGTACATGTTACTTAATGTATAATCAGTGAAAGGAAAAAGTCATTACACAATTTTACTTTGTTACAATATGGGCTCGGCTATAACTTTAGTTTCACCGTGTGCACCTCTCCAGCGGTGCCTTGAGAACGTTCCCACGAATTTTCCAGCCGGTTAAGTTACGATGTGAACAGTGACTCATGCTTCAATTCCAGTGCCCAATTTACTGCTAGTACAACATTGTAGGACTTACTGCCTCGCAACCCACAACATCTCTACTTTTCGAGAGAAATACGTTCTGTGAGACATTCGCTTGTAGGTAATTATTGTAAAAAATGTTTGGCTAAAGCCCTGTGTGCCTCACCAGTGCGTGGAAGAGTTCGATCTTACACATCATGGGGTGCTTGGTTTCGTAAGTGAACTTACAAGTTGTAACTGTGAGATACACTACTGGCCTGGCTTTCCGACGAGCTTGTATCCTGTAGTACCTTGACAAACATGGGCTCTGGTGACTTTGTCTTTAATTAAGGCTAAGGTGATGCAACAACATCCAGGATTTAAAGTTCTGGAACAGTCTACAGCATTCACCTAATTGTCATTAATGGGAGAAATTAACGTCAACTCCATTCAGCACTCAAGTGCTGACCTTTGTTTACATTTACAACACAGGAGCGTTCGTTAATATGATAGCAGTGTTTTTATTTAGTCATTACTAAGCAAATCAATACATATTAAGAGGAACTATTTCCTTCCTGTATTTTACTGGATCACTTTTCACTATGACAACGATTATCTGAGCCATATATATATATATATATATATGCTTATATGAATGTTTTTATAGATATTACGCCATATTTAATGACTCTATGCCGATATATTGGCCTAGTATGTTCTACTACTAGACCGATATAGCAGCATCAGCATGTTTCGCGACTAGACCGATGTATCGGCACCCGTACCTAACAGAAGATTGAAAATTCTTAATTTACAAACGCACACACACACACACGTGCCTCAGATCCAATGTTTAAATTGGCAATAGAACGTCGGTTGTATTGCACTTCGAACGCATCAATACAAAGCATCACGAAGACTGATTGCAGAAGTCGTTAACAGTCGAACCGACTCTCAAATTGAATAACAATTGATGAGACTCCAAATGGAAGTTTGCAGGAGCTTCGAAACAAATGCTATCGACGCTTCAGTTTTGCATTCTGAGCGTGTAACCAAAAGGAAAGTTCCAATTTGCTTCCATTCGTAATTGCAGTAAAATTGAAACATATTTTTGATGGGAGCGCGGAGGAATAAAAGCTTGATGGAAAGAGCGTTACAGGTTCTAGCATTATATACAATCATGTAATTATAGGTGACTGCGCGAAACGTTTTAATAATTTTGCCCTATGTTGGAAAAGCAGAAACAGAAGGTGGCTCTAGATATTTCGGACATAGTGGTGCAAGTTTCATAATATTATTAGTGTCATATTGAGGTAATGTACACTTCCATAAGTTGTGCCTGCTAAGGTTTTCACCCGGGGATCTCGGTTGGCATCAGGCCGATTTTGAGACCCGGCGACTTAGTATGATTCTCGGGAAATGTTTCGATAAGGATACCGCGGAAATTTTTTCTGAAGCCTCAATCGCTTAGTGTATGTAGTTGTTCAATATCGTTTAACTGGTAGTGGTGGGACAAGGAGATGTCACAGGGCTTCTTATAGTGAAATAGGCGCTGCCCAGCTACTTTTTATGTGATTTACAGTATACTGAAATAGTCTCCTATTTAGTGACGTAGCAACTGAATATACCTGAATGTAAAGTAGTGGTTCTTTCCTGTTCATGATTTGTTATGTTTTTACTACTTTCTGTACTACGATCTTTGGCAATGTTACTTAAACGTAACAGCTACCGCGATCTGTTTTGTTTATAAAGATTTTACGCTATGGCTTCAATGGGTAAGGGCGGGTGCACACTATGATCATTCTAACGAGTTTGCCCAGCGTATGACCTCCGGCAAAAGCTGTGTTTCTGTTGGAGTTCGTCTGTTTGTTTGTCTGTTCTCAAGCTAACTCAAAGAGTTATGAACGGATCTTGATGACATTTGCAGAAAGTATTTTGTATGTTAGGAGGAACTTATGATTAACTTTTAGTGGAGATCGGTTCAAAAGTTTGTTTGTGTGCCTGCCTATTTTTCGCGGCAACATAACTCAAGCAGTTATGAACGGATGTTCATGAAATTTACACAAATTATTGGAAATGCTACGAAGAGCAACTGAACAAATTTTTATGGTGATCTGGCAGTCCATTTGTTTGCTGGTCTTGTTTGTTTTCATATATATCAGATCATACTTCAAAAAGTGCCCTACTGATCTTCATGAAATTTAGAGGATTGTTAGAAATGTTACGCTATACACTCGTCTTGGTGTTTTTCAGAATATAACTCAAAAAGTTACTGACGGATCTTCAAAAATATTACGGGAAATCATACTAGTGTGAAGAGGCGCAAATGACCAAATTTTAGTTATGTAGCTAGTGGTACAACAGGGAGCACGGTGGTGATACTTTATTGTAAATATTATATGATTGGCAGACACTATACGCACTTAACTGAGCTTTTAATTAAACGCTGGCGTGTCTACAAGAGTCATTCAACAAGAAGAAAAACAGTCTTGCTAGAAAGTTCAAGACTATATTCATTACGTTACTACTTGGAGGTAGCATGAGTCTTTAGTATATGGTACAGTAGTAGGTTATGTACGTATATTTATGGTCAGTGTGCATCAAACGCATACTGATTTGCTTGCTCGAGTCTCATGGGGCAATAAAAGGACTATAAATTACTACTCGCTGGAACATTTACTGAAAAGGAGAACAGAAAATATTCACCTTCGACTTAAATAGTCTTAGTCCTTTCAACGAGTTCACTCATCAAATTGTCGGAATGCTTTGTAGTGTCGTTGTGAACACAACTTTGTGTGCGCCGCAAAAGTTATTAAAATATTGACCGGCAAATTTGTTTCCTAGCCAAGTGTCACCAGACAAGTTACGGCAAACTCAGCAAACTGTTCAGTGCTAGGTTCGCCCATAGTTTTATTAGGGGAAGTAGAGCCAGGAAAACCCACAGGTAACCTTAGCGTTAGTTAGGCTTTCGGGACGTCAGTCTTCCATGCCCACCTTGATTCCTTCTATTTTCATATTGCTGCTGATGATGCTTTGTTCCACTTTTCCGCCATCATCTTTCACGACCTGCTGTTCCCACGCGCGTTGGTGGGCTCCGCGTTTCTATAGATATGCTACAGCTCCCTTCAATTTCACCGTATCTTCTGCAATAACGCCACAGGCTGTCTAGCGAGGCATAGACAACCTATTCACTCACACTCACGCGGCTATTTTGTACTGAGCGCTTGCATTTGTAACGTTGCTACAAATGCCCTTTATTATGACTGTTTCGTGCTAACCATTCCATATTACTGGTAATACGCTGAAGAAAATATCATTACCACATATTTAAAGCAGAATTTTGACTACGAACGCGCAACGCGGAGGACTATCAATTTACGCTTTATTTGTCAGTCATAACGCGAATATTCAAGAAATGAATAGCACGAGCCAGTTGTAGGTATCACTACCGGAGACCGTGATGAGTGGTCTCAGGTTATAATATAGATCTTGTTAGACTCTAAACTTAAACTGTCGTTACGACGATAGATCAGCAGTGCCAAAAGGAGCATGATATGCGAGCCTCGCACATGTGTCAGCAGGCTTAGGAATTTCTGCGTTCAGTGAAAATTACATTTTCTTTGAAGCTCGCAGGATCCCAAGAATTACTGGGATCTTTTCTCCAAAGTACCTGGATATCAGGATTTTCAATTGTTATCGGAACTAAAAACCAAGTGTCAGTGATATTTATTCGATCTGGTGAATTTTCAAAGCTATTTAGCATATTGTTCCGTGATGGATCAATATTATTTATATGATAAAAGTTTGCAGTGTCCCGATGAATAAACATCAGTTGGATTTTTTTCATCAAAGTGTGCCATAAACTAAAGCTAGTACATCGCTGAGGTTCATCAATTATACTTGCTGAACATATTTCTCATTCTACAGACTTGAATCTTTCTCGGTATTCTTCAAACTTAAAAGTCTTCTTGTTACAGCTCAATGTTGAGCTATAAACTTGCTTTCTAGACTCTATCCTCTTGTTAATGCCCAGCAAGTCCAGTGTGCCTAAGTCGAGGGTACTGTAAACATTAAATTCTTCATTTCAGCGCTTAAGCCTTGGCCGCGGACTCTTCTCTGCGCTGCTCCTAAGAGTTCGTTCTTTTTGGCGAGTCTTATTGCCTTGTTTTTATGAAGTCGTTACAATTCCTAGTATGGCGCGTATGATTTTATGGAAGTTATACTAAAGATTGCTGCGCTAATGAGAAGGCTCTGCGGCGATGTTTTGGAGTGTTATGCAGACCGTTGATATTTTCAGATGTTTTGTTATTCTTATCATTAGAGCAAATTTCCGGTCTGAGTAAGCCCACTAAGATTCTAATATTCGGTGTTGAGAATATAAGATCTGAGTGCATCTCCCCTGCACCCTTTGGCTTTGGAAATTCTTTATTAAAAGCTAAAGTTACCAACGCATTACTCCCGAGCTTATGTTGCAGAGCATGACAGATGGACAGGCAGAGAAAAACGCAGCGTTCCCATTCCAGTTCATATTAAGACAGTAGCTTTATATCGCAGAGTGTCAACTTCAGTTGACGTTTCGCACGACGCTCTTCCCACAAGAACCCAGTCTTATTCCCCTTGGGTATTGAAAGAATGAATCATAGGCCGTAGTGTTGTGGTATCGTACGGAATGTCCATTCACTATTATGGAAATCGTTGTTTCAGGAGATTCACAGGTTATTTTAATCTACGAGACGGATATTTGTCTTTGTGCCCGTTTTCATTCCATGTTTGCCACATCTTCTACTAATGATATTTACTTTGCTCTCCCTTTTCTTCCCCAACTTGCTGACCCCTTTGTCATTATCTGGGCAAGGATCATCCGATTATCTTGACACACCAAATGTCCCTTCCCTTTTCTTCCCTTGAAACAGCGTGTCGTAACTGGAGGGCTGCTGAAACTAACGTATAATTAGGCTAATCCAAATATTGATTGGACGCTTCAAGGCCAGCAGGGAAGACTTCGATAGCTGCAAGGTAAAGTTTTATCCTATGTAAGCACACCTCGTCTTCAGATGTATGATGGTAAACTTTACAAAACAATGAATAGCATTATTTTTTAAAGAACAAGAACTAACCTGTACCGAGTTCTCATCTCCGGGAGTTAGAGACATTCGTCAACAGAAAAATGACAGCATGTAGAATTAGTTAAAAGCAACAAATCCCATATTTGAACCTTTCTATTTAATACCCGGGAAAAATTTTCTCATAGTTGAGAATCACGGAGCTAAAGCCTCTTTATTGACTATATTGGTAGAAATTGAAAAAACCGAAGTAAAGTAAATTAAGAAACACTACTTTATTACAAATAGTTTTTTATAACGCTTGTCGATATAACATGAAACAAAAAAAAAAGCTGTGTTACAGTTTATTATTATTCAAAAGATTGTTGCGAAAAAGAAAGAATGCTGTGGGACTTTACATCTACGTGGGCGCAGATTCATAATAGCAGATAAAAGCTTGTCAAGCTCGTCCCGTATTCTATCTTACTGCTCCCACTTGTAAGATCATTTACGAAGCTCAAGCACCCATTGGTGTGTGGGAACCCAAGTGCCTTGGGACGAGCTCACATTGGCCGGGCGGCACTGGCGCCAAACTCGCCGCGCTGTCTACGTGGATCGCTGTGCGTGCGTTCAAGTAAGCTTTCTTGCCGCATCACCACCACCAGAAGCACTACATTAAGCACTACCTATACTAGCGTTACCTAACCTAACCAAGTCTAACCTAACCTGGCCTCACCTTACCCTAACTTAACATATTACCTAACGTAACCTAATCTACGGGTCAGCGGCTTGTGTCAATGACACACAGCACACGTACCTTGAACGCAGCACGCACAGCGATGCACGTACACAGAAAAGTCGCAAATGTACATAGCGCGCGGTGAGTTTAGTGCCTCTGCGGTCGGGCGCACAGGGACTTGTGCATAACATTTTACAGTGACAAGCGTGGGGCTCTTGGATCGAATTTCTCTCGGAATGTGAAGAAGTTTTAATTTCAAGACAGTAAGATTCACAAAAATGTAATAGTAGTAAATTTGGGACCTGGTTTGTATAAAATTTCCTGGGAAATCTTGAACCGACAGCACTACACACTTTGATTTTGCACTTAATCGTCCGAAACACTGCGCAACTATTATATTATTTCTCGTACATTGCCTAGTAACTGTAACTAAGCTGCTGCGTCATGCCACTCAAGAAGTGTTCCAAGTTACGCAGTACATCAATGGATATGCGCCGAAAAGACGCTAAAGTGTTTGGGGAAAACAATGAAGGGCAAAGTTATTCGCATTTCTTCGGTAGTGCAATCACTATGTGCATGTGACTGAATTTACTTCATTGCCAAACTTGCTTCCTATTCTGGTTCGATGTTTTAAATAGATAAAGAGATCCCCTTCAGGAGGCATATGGGCATAGGCCTAGGGTTCACTCGATCATCACATGTATATTACGGGGAGCAGCTCTCAGGAGGATCTCATAGGTTGCCTTAACCTTCTTAAGCCCTTAATACACAACACTGCTGCGTGCGTGGACAAATGTCAGTGCTTCCCGTCAAAACTCGCAGTGGGCAATGTTCACTTCTTCAGCGCGATCACACAGGGCACAGCTGCCGACACGTTTCACTGTCACTCAATGTTACGCCAGACATGTGGTAGTAGCATTCAACGGAGAGCGCATTGACAAACATGCTTGCCGTGCAAAGGCTGACACGCCACTCTGCACACTGGCCCACTGCGGCACTGCCGCGCAACGCTGCCTTTAGTGAAGTGGATGAGAAGAAGCCCATTCATTCTCGGTAAAAAGTGACAGTTTCGCGTGTCATTGACGAAAAGGAGAGCAAAGCACGGCTGAAATAGAGCAAATCGGGAAGCAGTGACATTGATCCTCGCACTCAGCAGCGTTGCGTAATAGGGGCCTCAGCTAGGCCTTCGGGACGTGTTTCCATCGTGCCCACATTATATCCTTCCATTTTCAGGCTCCAACATTACCGCTCTATGTGTTTTTTTTTTCTTTTTATATCGACTTGTTGGTCCCAAGAGCGTTGGTCCTGAATGGAAACACCCGCGTGCATGAGATTTACGTTTTTGTCTACATGCTACTTGTACTTTCAATTTTTTTCAAGAAACGCCGTAGTTGTGTCTAGGGAGGTTTAAACAACACAATTATTTACTGACTTATATTAAGTGTTAGCGCATTGAAATTACGCATCTGTTAAAATATAGAAGTCAAACGTTGTAACCTGCTTAAATCAGCCGATGTAATATCACAGGTAACGTAGAGTGTGGTGTGCTGATACATATTTCTGCAGTGCAATAAATCTAAGTCGAATGCTCTTCGCAAAATTTCCGAAAAACTGAGATGCCAAATAAGAAAACGTTTTTGGCACAGGAGTTCGCATTCGATAACTTCATTCTTTGGCTGATCCCCGCAGGAACGTGCATGGAAAGAGCTGCATCGATGACCCAAGAACTGTACTTGGCTGGCAGATGGGCCGGAAAGCACAAACTCTTATTGCAGCTAACGTTTCTCGAGTGATACTGATAAAGTTGCTCTCTGTTTGGAATGCCAGTGAGCTGGATAAAAAGTGATTCGCAAAAACAATTTCCATGTACTATGCATGTGGATTGGGCTACTCAGGCGCCAAACGGGCTGGAAAGGCTAAAGTTCAAGGAAGTATGACTTTATCCCATGGATTTTCTGCAATGTGGCTTCTTGCCTCCTGCTGCAACTGTAAAATTTTATTTGCACTACATTTACCAGAAGAAATGAAACGAGTCACCCAGGTTTTATGGATGATACAGCACAATAAAATGATTTTTTTTTTGTTTTGTAAATGAAATTTCTACTTGTTCTGGAATTTGCTTAAATATATATTAGTTTTTATTATTCTGAAGCTAAGCTACGTTGACGTTATGCAAAATTATTCTATAGAGAACACAAAAACTAGCATAAACAGGCATGTATTGCGTTAACAAACGGGTGAATGAGAGAGTAGAAGTATTGCGTTGCTTTTAAGAATGAGTCTAGTTGGGCGCAGTAACTCTGGTAACACTAGTAGGTTGCATTTGAATTGGATGCAGGCCAACTTCTGATGAAGTCGATAACACAAAAGATGTCTCCTAGCCATGAGTTTCTGCCTTTTGAGGCCAGGGCCCCACTGAGCGCAACAAACGACGCAATGCGATTTTCACAGTAGTAGTGTCGCAGCAATGCACGGGTGTCGCGAGGCATCGTAGTGTCGGTGGTGTGGACAGCAGACTGCTGTACCCTCCGTTACATTACGTCGTGCAACAAATTTGTCGCGTTGCGTGTCGCTTGTCTCGCCGGTGTGGCGGTGGCCTTAAAAAGTGAGGGGCAACACTGTGATGCAAAGGGGCACTATCAAGTTTTGTCTCAGAATGGCTCACTGTGAGAACGCAACTTTCAATAAACTTGAGCAGACCTATGGAGGCAGCGTTTCGTCAAAGACCCCGGCTGTCAGGTGGCTTAGGACATTCTTAGAAAGGCCGAGCCTCCAATAAGTGATGAAAATGTCGAAAAAAAAATCCAGTTACTTGTACGTTCTAGACGACGCATGAGAATCAAAATGATCATGGAAAAGTTGAAGTTGACAGGCACAATCGTTTATCTGTTATTTATAAAAGAGTTGGACGTGACATAAGGATAGTTTCCGAAAATGCCTCCGAAAAGCCGTTCACAGGATCAAAGTGGCCGTAAGAGAGAAACGAGTCGCTTATGTCTGGTACATGTTGAAATTGACACCGAGTTTGAAGCAAAACCTGACAGAGCGCCTTTGCTTGAAGTTGTCACTTTTTCTCAAAACGGCGTAAAAAAAAAAGAAGGTTCACGAAACCAATCCTTCTGACCCTCGGTATGTAGGATCCACCAACTTCGAACTGGTACCTGACTGCTCATCAGACCTGAGCTTCCACCCTATGCACTCGGCGAACCACCAGCGTAGATCGGCTTATCCCGCGACCACTCTAAACTTGCGTTGGAACAACGTGATGTGATGATGCGTAGCTCGCATGTGGTTCATGCTACCGTATCTGTGCTACCAAGTTTATATATATACTGGCGATCCTCCATTAATGCGGCATCCACTGATGCGATCACCTATTAATGCGGCAAAAATTTTGTTAACGGTATTCCACGTATGCGCCGCTGAATCCCTTTACGCGCAACCATAACGCAAGTTTTCGGTTCCGGCATCACTGCTAATTTCGCGCAAGTTGAACCGGTTTCGTCCCAGAGCAGGCATCACTTTTTCTGGTTTTGCGTAAATTAGACCTTGCTTCTGTGAATAATTCTAAAAAGAGTAGGAATAAACTAAGTATCAAAAAGAAGATAAACATTTTAAATAAATGTGATAGAAGTAAAAAAGTGTTAGATGTTGCACAGTTATTTTGCATGATTGAAAGCACAGTTTGGAGCAATAAAAGCTCATAAAAAGCCCATTAGAACTTGTCCAAACAACATTTCAATTAGCACTGTAAATAAAAATCTGAGGCGTGTTGCAATTAGACGCCGGTGTTAGCCTCACAGCACGTGTAACCCGGTGTAACCCCGTGCAACAGCGAATGCGACGTACGATCTCAGTGCCCCAAAAATGTTGCGGAACTTGCAGAAAACTCCTACACAAACATTTCTGGTGGAACCTTAGTTTGGCTGCATTTTAGCATAAAAAGTTGCGAAACATACGCAAAAGTACCTGGAATGCTAGAATTAAGGCGATTTCAGGAAATCACACATTGTCTAATTGGAATTGTTTCGTAACAAAGTCAATGTTTGTGAACAAAAGTAGTGTTGCCCAACTCATGCAATTTTGGAGGTTTGCCGTCGGTGTTACCTAACGTGTGTCGCATTGGAAGTCGGTGAAGCACGAGTGACACCAATGGCCTTATTGCAACACGCCTCTGAGCAGCACCCAACACTGCAGATATTCACTTCACAGCGACGAGTGTTGTCCGCCCGCACAGGCCGCATTAATCGAGTATCGCCAGTATTCCAAGACGACGAGTGACCTGCTTATCCTCGCTTCCAGTTGTTCGTGCGACTGCATGTGTGGCCTCGGCATAACGTACCGCCACCAGCCTCGTCGCTTTCTTGACACACTTCGTGCGCCAGAGAAAGTGCATCTGATAAGTTCACCAGAGATGATGCATATCTGACTCGACAGTAAAATGGTCTCTCATTTGCCAGCTTTTTATGCCATGCGGTTATTACAGTACACTTGTTTTTGCTTCAGCAATGCAGTGACGTAGAACAGCCTTTTATCATTTATTACTTCAACGAGCGTAGAGGTTTCCAGGGCAATTTTTTTTAATCATTCCTAAAGCGCTCGGCAAGTGTACTGCTGGGAAAGCTTCAAAGTTTCAGGCTTCTTAAGTTAATGGCAGATATGAATTGAAGTCACCTGTCATTACCACTGTAAAATGTGTCAGCACCGCTGAAAAGCGACGTGAAATAAGAAGGCGAACTCTGGAAATGCTTGCTGCCGAAATAGCACACTTGCACGCGACCTCGTTCTTAACAACTTTATTTCGACGTGGTCATTGCTGAAGATCTATCATATGCTCGGTGTAGTCTTAATGAGAACGCTTCAATGTCACGGTTTTTTTTTTAACGCAAAGCTACAGAAACAATGCTTAAGCTGTAGTTACGCTGCACAGTACAAGTCCAGCACATGGATAATGGAAAATACATTTTCAGGTAACGATAGAAGCCCCATACTCTTTTCAACTTGAAATCAATGTTAGTTTAAAAACGTGATTTATTTGTTCTCAGTTACATACTTTTTCATTTCTAGCAGGTGATTACTACCCGCATATTATTGTCCTAAGGTATAAAGGAAGAAATAAAAAACATCGAGCCATCATGTGATTCGTCGCCTGGTTTTGTCGAGTTATAATATTAATTAAATAGCTAAATATGGCAAATCTATCCCATCCGATATTGTGGAGAGATTACGTGAACTTGGATGAACGGAGACCTTCCCGGAAGTAGACGCCCGCGCTCTGATTGTACCTCCAAAATTATTGTAAAGGCCTGCACGAGATGGTCATGAGATTTCCTAAGTAATCCGTGTATAAAATGGGTAAACTACTAGATATTACAAAAAATCTATGGGGGTTGTTGTCAAAAAAGACTTCGTGGTTTTCCCTTCAAGTTGAAGAAGCGTCAACAACTCACTGACGTACAGGAACAAAATTGAACCGGCAGAGCTCAGCTTCTTTATAATCTCCTGAAAGATGGCGTAAACGGAAGAGGGATTGTCTCTCTGTTTGAAAAGCTGTTCATAGTGGAGAAAGCATTTAAATCTCAGAATGACCGAGCGAGAGCAATCTGAAGATACCGCAAATGGTATGAGAAATGTTCATCGTTGTCAAGGGTCGGTCCCATCGTAGTTTGGGCGGCTATTTCCAGAACGTTGAAATTTCACCCCGATTTTCAACAGAGAGGGCAGGAAAGTACGTTTAAGTTCATATTTTGATGGTCCCTTGACTTCGTGAAAAAAATAAGAATATGATTCCACTTTTCAGCATGACAGCGCGCCTTTCCTCTCACGTCCATAAAACTCAGACGCTGTGTGACGCCAATGCTCCCCAACTTCCTTCGTAAGGAAATGTGGCCTCCATCTTCTCCCGATTACAATCCCCTGAACTTCCGTACTTGATCCACGTTGGAGCCTGATGCCTGTGCATCACCCCATGCTAATGTTGACAATTCGAAGTTTATCTTGGACAAGGCATGGGAGAAGCATCTACTGGAGAAGCTATACGTGGGTCAATAGAAAGTTTCACAGGGTGACAACAGCGAGTATATAATCCAAGAAAAAGGATGGCATATTGAAAAATGGTCCCCGACATTGCTTTGTGAGACTGTTAATCTCATGTAATATACATAAAAAATACTTTATGATCTAGATCCAGTACCTAATTATTAGCAATATATTCACTCCGGGAACTTTGTTTGCACCCTGTACTTGCTTCTGATCAAAGAAGCTTACAGACGATAATCCATAACAGCACTCATCTAGTAGGTGCGCGCAGCACCCAGTGGTCGTGAAAAGCACTTTACCTAATAGTAGCTGACATAAAAGTTACTTAGCTTATAAATGTGGATCATACTGAGTCAAACATGCTCCTACATTGCCCTCGCACACGTAGGATATGCCCGATTCATAAAAGCTAATAGTTTTAACTTTAATGCTGAGTTATTTTGTGGTACCGAAAGTAAAAGACAAAAAATACTTTTGTTCCAGTATTTTCCCAGGACTTCGAATAGGCCCTAAAATTAGGTTCACCCATCCTATTTTACGGGGCGAAGCATCTCAGAGAGTCCCAAAGCTATTTTTACAATGCATACCTTAATCATGTCCTCTCCCTCTCATCTCAATTGCACATTTCAAGTCCACATTCGTCTTATCGTTCACCGACGTCATCCGCACACACATTCCACTGAGGCAACGCCCGATGCATGGATTCCAGCTTCTCTTCTTCTTTTACAGCATCACACACCCTTTTTGTCGACATTATTGCGTGTCTTTGCAGCAGCTAGGCTGCTAGGATGACTTGTTTCGTTAACAAGATTATTAATTCTTCTCGTAGAAGGCAAAGTATAATCCAAGCTAAGCAACTGGAAGATGAGTCCGTGTAAGCAGTTATAATGCTTGGTCTGTAACGTTAACAGCTGTGGCGTGAGGCAGTGCATGCAGCACTATTATTAACTCTGTCGACTCAATAAACATCTTCTAGAATTGCAGCAGAGCAAGCCCTGATTTGCCAGCTTTATAGCTACAACAAAATTCTGGAATATGAGGCAGTGCATGCATTTATATTACTATAGCTCTGTGACCTCAATAAACAGCTAGAGTATGAAGCGGTGCAAGCATTCTATTGCAAGCTCAGTGACCTCAACCAACAGTTGGGAGTATGAAGCGGTGCAAGCATTATATTGCAAGTTCTGTGACCTCAATAAACAACTAGAGTATGAAGCGGTGCAGGCATTCTATTGCGAGCTCTGTGACCTCAATTAACAGCTAGATTATGAAGCGGTGCAAGCATTTTATTGCAAGCTCTGTGACCTCAGTAGTTGCAGTATCAAGCGGTGCAAGCATTCTATTGCAAGCTTTGTGACCTCAATAAACAGCTA
Organism: Parhyale hawaiensis; assembly: GCA_001587735.2. NCBI lineage: Eukaryota > Metazoa > Arthropoda > Malacostraca > Amphipoda > Hyalidae > Parhyale > Parhyale hawaiensis. Next base: position 15,625,475 of record LQNS02278145.1, read on the forward strand.
CAGTATGAAGCGGTGCAAGCATTCTATTGCAAGCTTTGTGACCTCAATAAACAGCTACAGTATGAAGCGGTGCAAGCATTCCATTGCAAGCTTTGTGACCTCAATAAACAGCTACAGTATGAAGCGGTGCAAGCATTCTATTACAAGCTTTGTGACCTTAATAAACAGTTACAGTATGAAGCGGTGCAAGCATTCCATTGCAAGCTTTGTGACCTCAGTAAACAGTT
>LQNS02278145.1:15638458-15662998 GCA_001587735.2 Parhyale hawaiensis
TATTTTTTAAAGAACAAGAACTAACCTGTACCGAGTTCTCATCTCCGGGAGTTAGAGACATTCGTCAACAGAAAAATGACAGCATGTAGAATTAGTTAAAAGCAACAAATCCCATATTTGAACCTTTCTATTTAATTCCCGGGAAAAATTTTCTCATAGTTGAGAATCACGGAGTTAAAGCCTCTTTATTTACTATATTGGTAGAAATTGAAAAACCGCAGTAAAGTAAATTTAAAAAGTAGCTACTACTTAAATACAAATAGTTTTTAATAACGCTTGTCGATATAACATGAAACGAAAAAAATGTGTTACAGTTTATTATTATTCAAAAGATTGTTGCGAAAAAGAAAGAATGCTGTGGGACTCTATATCTACGTGGGCGCAGATTCATAATAGTAAATAAAAGCTTGTCAAGCTCATCCCGTATTCTATCATACTGCTCCAACTTGTAAGTTCATTTACGAAGCTCAAGCACTCATTGGTGTGTGGGAAGCCAAGTGGCATAGGACGAGCTCACATTGGCCGGGCGGTACTGGTGCCAAACTTGCCGCGCTGTCTACGTGGATCGCTGTGCGTGCGTTCAAGTAAGTTTTCTTGCCGCATCACCACCACCACCAGAAACACTACAGTAAGCACTACCTATACTAGCGTAACCTAACTAACCAAGCCTAACCTAACCTAGCCTCACCTTACCCTAACTTAACCAATTACGTAGCGTAACCTAATCTACGGGTCAGCGGCTTGTGTCAATGGCACACAGCAGACGTAACTTGAACGCAGCACGCACAGCGATGCACGTACACAGAAAAGTCGCAAATGTACATAGCGCGCGGCGAGTTTAGTGCCTCTGCGGCCGGGCGTACAGGGACTTGTGCATAACATTTTACAGTGACAAGCGTGGGGTTCATGGATCGAATTTATCTCGGAATGTAAAGAAGTTTTAATTTCAAGACAGTAATACTTACAATAATGTAATATTAGTAAATTTGGGCCCTGGTTTGTATAAAATTCTCCTGGGAAATCTTGAACAAACAGGACTACACACTCGATTTTGCTCTTAATCGTCCGAAACACTGCGCAACTATTATATTGTTTCTCGTACATTGCCTTGTAACTGTAAATAATCTGCTGCGTCATTCCACACGAGAAGTGTTCCAAGTTACGCAGTACATCAATGGATATTCCCCGAAAAGACGCTAAAGTGTTTGGTGAAAACAATGAAGGCCAACGGTATTCGAATTTCTTCGGTAGTGCAATCACTACATGCTTGTGACTGAATTTACTTCATTGCCAAACTTGCTTCCTATTCTGGTACGATGTTTTCAATAGATAAAGAGATCCCCTTCAGGAGGCATATGGGCATAGTCCTAGGGTTCACTCGATCATCATATGTATATTACGGGGAGCAGCTCTCAGGAGGATCTCATAGGTTGCTTTAACCTTAAGCTCTTATTACACAACACTGCTGCGTGCGTGGACAAATGTCAGTGCTTCCCGTCAAAACCCGCAGTGGACAATGTTCACTTCTTCAGCACGATCATACAGGGCACAGCTGCCGACACGTTTCACTGTCACTCCAGACATGTGGTAGTAGCATTCAACGGAGAGCGCATTGACAAACATGCTTGCAGTGTGAAGGCTGACCCGCCACTCTGCACACTGGCCCACTGCGGCACTGCCGCTCAACGCTGCCTTTAGTGAAGTGGATGAGAAGGAGTCCGTTCATTCTCGGTAAAAAGTGACAGTTTCACGTGTCATTGACGAAAAGGAGAGCAAAGGACGGCTGAAAGAGAGCAAATCGGGACGAAGTAACATTGATGATCGCACGCAGTAGTGTTGTGTTATAGGGGCCTTAGCTAGGCCTTCGGGACGTGTTTCCTTCGTGCCCACATTATATCCTTCCATTTTCAGGCTCCAACGTTACCGCTTTATGTATTGTTCTTCTTTTTATATCGACTTGTTGGTCCCAAAAGCGTTGGTCCTGAGTGGAAACACCCGCGTGCATGAGATTTACGTTTTTGTCTACATGCTACTTGTACTTTCAATTTTTTCAAGAAACGCCGTAGTTGTGCCTAGGGAGGTTTAAATAACACATTTGTTTACTGACTTTTATTAAGTGTTAGCGCATTGTAATTACGCATCTGTTAAAATATCGGAGTCAAACGTTGTAACTTGCTTAAATCAGCCGATGTAATATCACAGGTAACATAGAGTATGGTGTGCTGATGCATATTTCTGCAGTGCAATATATTTAAGTCGAATGCTCTTCGCAAAATTTCCGAAAAACAGAGATGCCAAGTCAGAAAACATTTTTTGGCACAGGAGTTCGCATTCGATAACTTTATTCTTTGGCTGATCCCCGCAGGAACGTGCATGGAAAGAGCTGCATCGATGACCCAAGAACTGTGCTTGGCTGGCAGATGGGCCGGAAAGCACAAACTCTTATTGCAGCTAACGTTTCTCGAGTGATACTGATAAAGTTGCTCTCTGTTTAGCATGCCAGTGAGCTGGGTAAAAAGTGATTCGTAAAAACAATTTCCATGTACTATGCATGTGGATTGGGCTACTCAGGCGCCAAACGGGCTGGAAAGGCTAAAGTTCAGGGAAGTATGACTCTATCCCATGGATTTTCTGCAATATAGCTGCTTGCCTCCTGCTGCAACTGTAAAATTTTATTTGCACTACATTTACCAGTAGAAATGAAACGAGTCACCAAGGTTTTTTGGATGATACAGCACAATAATTTTTTTTTGCTTTGTAAATGAAATTTTTACTTGTTCTGGAATTTGCTTAAATATATATTACTCTTCATTATTCTGAAGCTAAGCTACGTTGACGTTATGCAAAATTATACTATAGAGAACACAAAAAACTAGCATGAACAGGCATGTATTGCGTTAACAAACGGGCGAATGAGAGAGTAGAAGTATTGCGTTGCGTTTAAGAATGAGTCTAGTTGTGCGCAGTAACTCTGGTAACACTAGAAGGTTGCCATTTGAATTGGATGAAGTCGATATATGTACACAAAAGGTGTCTCATAGCCATGAGTTCCTGCCCTTTTAAAGTGAGGGGCAACACTGTGAAGCAAAGGGACACTACCAAGTTTTGTCTCAGGATGGCTCACTGTGGGAACGCAACTTTCAATAAACTTGAGCAGACCTATGAAGGCAGCGTTTTATCAAAACCCCGGCTGTCAGGTGGCTTACGACATTCTTAGAAAGGCCGAGCCGTCAATAAGTGATGAAAATATCGGAAAAAAAAATCCAGTTACTTGTACGTTCTAGACGACGCATGAGAATCAAAATGACCATGGAAAAGTTGAAGTTGACAGGCACAATCTTTTATCTATTATTTTTAAAAGAGTTGGACGTGACATAAAGATAATCTTCGAAAATGCCTCCGAAAAGCCGTTCACAGGATCAAAGTGGCAGTAAGAGAGAAACGAGTCGCTTATGTCTGGTACATGTTGAAATTGACACCGAGTTGAAGCAAAACCTGACACAGTGCCTTTGCTTGAAGTTGTAAATTTTTCTCAAAACGGCGTAAAAAAAAGGTTCACGAAACCAATCCTACCGACCCTCGGTATGTAAGATCCACCAACTTCAAACTAGCACCTGACTGCTCCTCAGACCTGAGCTTCCACCCGATCCACTCGGCGAGCCACCAGCGCGTAGCGCGGCTTATCCCGCGACCACTCTAAACTTGCGTAGGAACAACGTGATGTGCTGATGCGTAGCTCGCATGTGGTTCACGCTACCGTATCTGTGCTACCAAGCTTATATATACTGGCGATCCTCCATTAATGCGGCATCCACTCATGCGATCACCTATTAATACGGTAAAAATTTCGTTCCCAGTATTCCACGTATGCGCCGCTGAATCCCTTTACGCGCTACCATAACGCAACTTTTCGGTTCCGGCATCACTGCTAATTTCGCGCAAGTTGAACAGGTTTCTTTCCAGAGCAGGCATCACTGGTTCTAGTTCTGCGTAAAGTAGACCTTGCATCGGTGAATAATTCTAAAAAGAGTAGGAATAAACTATGTATCAAAAAGAAGATTTAACTAAATGTGATAGAAGTAAAAAAGTGTTAGAAGTTGCAAAGTTTTTTTTGCATGATTGAAAGCACAGTGTGGAGCAATAAAAGCTCATAAAAAGCCAATTAGAACTTGTGCAAACTACATTTCAATTAGCACTGTAAATAAAAATCTGAGGTGTGTTGCAATTAGACGCCGGTGTTAGCCACGTGCAACAGTGAATGCGACGTACGATTTCAGTGCCCCAAAAATGTTGCGGTACTTGCAGAAAACTCCTACACAAACATTTCTGGTGGAGCCTTAGTTTGGCTGCATTTTAGCATAAAAAGTTGCGAAACATACGCAAAAGTACCTGGAATGCTAGAATTAAGGCGATTTCAGGAAATCACACATTTTGTCTAATTGGAATTGTATCGTAACAAAGTCAATGTTTGTGAAAAAAAGTAGTGTTGCCCCACTCATGCAATTTTGGAGGTTTGCTGTCGGTGTCACCTAACCTGTGTCGCATTGGAAGTCGGTGTAGCACGAGTGACACCAATGGCCTGATTGCAACACACCTCTGAGCAGCACCCAACACTGCAGATATTCACTTAACAGCGACTAGTGTTATCCGCCTACACAGGCCGAATTAATAGAGTATCGCCAGTATTTCAAGACGACGAGTGACCTGCTCATCCTTGCTTCCGGTTGTTCGTGCGACTACATGTGTGGCCTCGACATAACGAGCCGCCACCAGCCTCGTCGCTTTCTTGACACACTTCGTGCGCCAGAGAAAGTGCATCTGATAAGTTCACCAGAGATGATGCATATCTGACCCGACAGTAAAATGGTCGCTCATTTGCTAGCTGTTTATGCCATGCGGCTATCACAGTACACTTGTTTTTGCTCAGCAATGCAGTGACGGAGAACGGTCATTTATTACTTCAACGAGCGCAGAGGTTTTCAGGGCAATTTTTTTTACTCATTCCTAAAGCGCTCGGCAAGTGTACTGCTGGGAAAGCTTCAAAGTTTCAGGCTTCTTAAGTTAATGGCAGATTTGAATTGAAGTCACCTGTCATTACTACTGTAAAATGTGCCAGCAACGCTGAAAAGCGACGTGAAATAAGAAGGCCAACTCTGGAAATGCTTGCTGCCGAAATAGCACACTTGCACGCGACCTCGTTCTTAACAACTTTATTTCGACGTGGTCATAGCTGAAGATCTATCATATGCTCGGTGTAGTCTTAATGAGAACGCTTCAATGTCACGGTTTTTTTTAACGCAAAGCTACAGAAGCAATGCTTAAGCTGTAGTACGCTGCACAGTACAAGTCCAACACATGGATAATGGAAAATACATTTTCAGGGGACGATAGAAACATCATACTCTTTCACAACTTGAAATCAATGTTAGTTTAAAAACTTTAATTATTTGTTCTCAGTTACATATTTCTTCATTTCCAGCAAGTTATTACTACCCGCATATTATTGTCCTAAGGTATTAGGGAAGAAATAAAAAACATCAAGCCATCATGTGATTCGTCGCGTGGTTTTGTCGAGTTATAATATTAATTAAATAGATAAATATGGCAAATCTATCCCATCCGATATTGTGGAGAGATTACGTGAACTTGGATGAACGGAGACCTTCCCGGAAGTAGACGCCTGCGCTCAGATTTTACCTCCAAAATTATTGTAAAGGCCTGCACGTGAGGGTCATGAGGTTTCCTAAGTAATCCGTGTATAAAATGGGTAAACTAATAGATATAACAGAAAATCTATGGGGGTTGTTTTAAAAGAAAACTTCGTGGTTTTCCCTTCAAGTTGAAGAAGCGTCAACAACTCACTGACGTACAGGAACAAAATTGAGCCGGCAGAGCTCAGTATCTTTAAAATCTCCTGAAAGATGGCGTAAACGGAGGAGGGATTGTCTCTCTGTTTGAAAAGCTGTTCTTAGTGGAGAAAAAATTTAAATCTCAGAATGACCGAGCGAGAGCAATCTGAAGATAGCGCAAATGGTATGAGAAATGTTCATCGTTGCCAAGGGTCGGTCCCTTCGGAGTTTGGGCGGCTATTTCGAGAATGTTGAAATTTCCCCCGATTTTCAACAGAGAGGGTAGGATAGTACGTTTAAATTCGTATATTGATGGTCCCTGGACTTCGTGAAAAAAGAAGAATATGATTCCACTTTTCAGCATGACAGCGCCCCTTTCCTCACGTCCATAAAACTCAGAAGCTGTGTGACGCCAATGCTCCCCAACTTCCCCCGTAAGGAAATGTGGCCTCCATCTTCTCCCGATTACAATCCCCTGAACTTCCGTGCTTGATCCACGTTGGAGCCTGATGCCTGTGTATTACCCCATGCTAATGTTGACAATTCGAAGTTTATCTTGGACAAGGCATGGGAGAAGCATCTACTGGAGAAGCTACGTGGGTCAATAGAAAGTTTCACAGGGTAACAACAGGAGTATATAATCCAAGAAAAAGGATGGCATATTGAAAAATGGTCCCCGATATTGTTTTGTGAGACTGTTTATCTAATGTAATATATATAAAATACTTTATGATCTAGATCCAGTACCTAATTATTAGCAATATATTCACTCCGGGAACTTTGTTCGTACCCTGTACTTGCTTCTGATCAAAGAAGCTTGCAGACGATAATCCATAACAGCACTCATCTAGAAGGTGCACGCAGCACCCAGTGGTCTTGAAAAACACTTACCTAATAGTAGCTGACATAAAAGTTACTTAGCTTATAAATGTGGATCATACTGAGTTAAACATGCTCCTACATTGCCCTCACACACGTAGGATATGCCCGATTCATAGAAGTTAATAGTTTAACTTTAATGCTGAGCTATTTTGTGGTACCGAAAGTAAAGGGCAAAAATACTTTTGTTCCAGTATTTTCTCAGGACTTCGAATTGGCCTTAAAATTAGGTTCGCCCATCCTATTTTACGGGGCGAAGCTTCTCAGAGAGTCCCCAAAGCTATTTTTACAATGCATACCTTAATCATGTCCTCTACCTCTCATCTCAATTGCACATTTCAAGTTCACATTCGTCTTATCGTTCACCGACGTCATCCGAACACACATTCCACTGAGGCAACGCCCGATGCATGGATTCCAGCTTTTATTCTTCTTTCACAGCATCACACACCCTTTTTGTCGACATTATTGCGTGCCTTTGCAGCAGCTAAGCTGCTAGGATGACTTCGTTAACAAGATTATTAATTCTTCTCTTAGAAGGCAAAGTATAATCCAAGCTAAGCAACTGGAAGATGAGTCCGTGTAAGCAGTTATAATGCTTGGTCTGTAACGTTAACAGCTGCGGCGTGAGGCAGTGCAAGCAGCACTATTATCAACTCTGTGGACTAATAAACATCTTCTAGAATTGCAGCAGAGCAAGCCCTGATTTACCAGCTTTATAGCTACAACAAAATTCTGGAATATGAGGCAGTGCATGCATTAATATTACTAGAGCTCTGTGACCTCAATAAACAGCTAGAGTATGAAGCGGTGCAAGCATTCTATTGCAAGCTCGGTGTCCTCAATAAACTGCTAGAGTATGAAGCGGTGGAAGCATTCTATTGCAAGCTCGGTGTCCTCAATAAACAGCTAGAGTATGAAGCGGTGCAAGCATTCTATTGCAAGCTCGGTGACCTCAATAAACAGCTAGAGTATGAAGCGGTGCAAGCATTCTATTGCAAGCTCGGTGTCCTCAATAAACAGCTAGAGTATAAAGCGGTGCAGGCATTCTATTGCAAGCTTTGTGACCTCAATAAACAGCTAGAGTATAAAGCGGTGGAAGCATTCTATTGCAAGCTCTGTGACCTCAATAAACAGCTAGAGTATAAAGCGGTACAAGTATTCTATTGCAAGCTCTGTGACCTCAATAAACAGCTAGAGTATATTGCGGTGAAAGCATTCTATTGCAAGCTCGGTGACCTCAATTAACAGCTAGAGTATATTGCGGTGAAAGCATTCTATTGCGAGCTCTGTCACCTCAATAAACAGCTAGAGTATGAAGCAGTGCAAGTATTCTATTGGAAGCTCTGTGACCTCAGTAGTTGGAGTATGAAGCGGTGCAAGCATTCTATTGCAAGCTCTGTGACATCAATAAACAGCTAGAGTATGAAGCGGAACAAGCATTCTATTGCAAGCTTTGTTACCTCAATAAACAGCTAGAGTATGAAGCGGTGCAAGTATTCTATTGGAAGCTCTGTGACCTCAGTAGTTGGAGTATGAAGCGGTGCAAGCATTCTATTGCAAGCTCTGTGTCATCAATAAACAGCAGCCTAGAGTATAAAGCAGTGCAAGCATTTTATTGCAAGCTCTGTGACCTCAGTAGTTGGAGTATCAAGCGGTGCAAGCATTCTATTGCAACTTTGTGACCTCAAAAAACAGCTACAGTATGAAGCGGTGCAAGCATTCCATTGCAAGCTCTGTGACCTCAATAAACACCTGGAATATCAGATAGTCCAAGCATTTGATACTCGTGGCACTGCGACACCTCAGACGAGACGGCAACATTTCATGTTAAGAAGACGAGAAAAATATCTGGTCTTGTCAGCTTCGATTTCTTCGGCAAATGGTGGAGCGCTCACCAATTTATTACGTAATTAAGGGCGATCGTTGCCTGTAGTTGGCGTCAATGCTAACTGCCCATTTTCCTTTGGCCATAATTAGATCCTTTGAGAAGCAGGGACGAAGACAAGGAGCTTTGTCTCTGGAGACTCTCTAGACTTGGAGTTGCTGCAGTTTGGATTCCTGTTAACAGATCGCGCATTCGACGAATCGCATGCCTGATGCTTGGTGTTGGTGTGCAAACAATATTAATGTTGCCTACGAGAACAATGCATGCAATAGCTAACGTAAAGATCGAGCAGTGGAGACAGTGGGTCGTATTCATAAAGAAAATGATATGTTTATACATGCAAAATGCGAAGGAAGTCCTTTTACTTGTATTCATAAAAATCACAAGCAAAACCTTATACTTTTTGCGGATGTGAGACATATTAGTTAACACTTACATGCCCCGTTTACCTACACTTTATTGTGATTTTAAGATGTCATTGCGTTTCGAAAAGTCAAAATGTACAGTGGCTTGCGGACAGATTTTTAGGTACAAATAAAGAAATCTGGGGAGGCGCCTTGCCATCTGTCCATAGAATGAAGATATGTTTGCGTTTTCTCATGGTTCTGGCTATGAAAAAGGTATCGGTCAAGAACTTGGTGTTGGCCAAGCTACGGTATCACATGCTTGGACTGTGAATCCAGTTGTTGATAGTGTACTATAATTACATCAGCCAAGGAGGTTATGTTTTTATATAGAGTTTATTTGTCTGTCTCTGTGTCTATCAGTGGGTCTGACTCCAAGATAACTCAAAAGGTTATGGACAGATCTTTACGAAATTAAAGGGGTTTGTTAGGTATTTTAGGAGGAAGATCCGCTTATCCATTTGTGTATTTGTCTGCCTCTTTTTGCTTCTTGCCATAACTCAAAAAGTTAAGGACGGATATTCTGAAATTTTACATGAGTTGCTAGGTATATTACAAAATGCAAATGACCAAATTATGGACGATATGTTTGTTTGTTTCTGTGTTTTATTTTATGATTGTCAGCAAAATAACTCAAAAAGTTTTGAACGGATCATTCTAAATTTACAGGAATTGTTAAAAATTGTGAAAGACATATATGTAAATGATCAAATGTTACTGATGATTGGTTTGTTCGTTAGTGTGTTTGACTAATGTTTGTCAAAATTTTTGTTAAAACATAACTCATGAACTTACAAACGGATTTGCAAGAAAATTGCAGTACCTTTAATTACGGTAAAAAGACACAAATGACCAGATTTTGGTGCTGATATAAAGAGGAAATACATAGTATCAGAACCGATTTTAAATTTTTGTTGACGTACGTTGCTTTGCTTGGCGGAGGTATGCGAGCGCTGTCAGAGTGCTCGAGTTCCTTCTGCGAATGAACGGATGAAGTTTCCAACTACCAACAGAGAGATAACAGAGGCGAAACTGTTACGTATGGCAAAGGAGGTATACGTTTTCGACAGCTATTTGAGTCGTCGATTGCACTCTCATATAATGATACTGAAACCAAAACTGCATGGAAATTAGTACATTAATAATCGAAAAGGCAATCTACTCTTAATGTTCAAGCCACTTGTAATGCCAAAGAAATGTTCACTAGTGTTGATGTTAGTTGGCCTTTATCCATGCCTCCCGAACCACTAGTCAACATTTTACTTCTGCTTGGAGGATATCCTCGCAAGTATACGGTAATCATTATGAATATGGAAAGAAGGATATGCTTTTGCTTCTACCTTTTGCTGCGGAGCATTACCTTATACTTCTACCTTATGCTTACAAGGATATACTTCATATTTATGTATATGGCTCAGTGTCTAACGTACTGAGTACGTAGTGTGTGCATTGCCTCTACCTTACAAAGCAACGTATGCATTGCGTAACGTGAAGAGTAATTCACGGTATTTATGTAATGTCTATGATACGAAAGAACGATGCATGCATGGTCTAGCCTAAAAAATAGTTTAAGCAGTTTTGAAATGGAAAAAGCAATGTGCGCAGCACTTAGCATGAAAAAATGTATCACATAGAGAATGAGATGTTAGCGTAAACCAACATAAGCATTATTATATTAGTAAGGAAATAACGCACATGTTGGTGAAAGCAGGTAATCTGTGGTTTTTGTGCAATGCATGCAGGGTCTATAACAGAAAGGACAATGTCTGCAAAGTCACGTAAACGGTACCGAAGTATCACATACACGCCATCTATTATGTATATCCCGTGCAAAATACATGCATGAAAAAAAAATAACCGATTACAATTAATATAAATCTTTAGCTAGCTCTTTGGACCCATGTGGTTTACCATTCGGTATATATTTTTATCATTATTTTAGATTTTGTATCTGATGTGCTGTTTACTATATGGAGAGCTTAATTGATTGTAATCGCATTTTCTGCTGTATGAGTGAAGATGCAAATTATTTTTATTCCAAATTGTAGAGTATCATGTACATCATACCAAATGTAAATCTACGGATTTCTGCAAGTGCATGATCCATTGGACGTTTAACTAATGGAAATCTGTATTTTCCTTAACATGACATAGTATATTATCCACAAGGTTATAAAACTTTATTCAACGTGTATTTTTTTTTTTTTTTGAGGGGCGAAAACTTATTTTTTATTAGTTTCACACGGTTCTCGATCATTGTCTCCAGTGAATGTCCCCCAACTCGTTGGTTAAAAGTCAGACGTAGAGTTTGCCTATTCGAAGCCTTTATTTTTATCTGTAAAGATTTGAATATCCTTCGTGTTAGTCTCATAACGATTGAATAAGTCATCAGATTTTTTCAGGAAATGCTGCATCTGAAACCTCATTTTAAAGTTAGGGCATGTTCGACTGGGTGCCAAAAATTAAGCTTTTGGGGCTTAAGCTTCACGCAGCTTCTCTGACTTCGACCCGTTGAACTGCGTCTCAGGCATTGCGCTTGAATCTGTCGCCCACGAGACTACCAGAAACCTCAGCCTCACTCTGTAACATGAAGTTTTCAGCCGGCTCAACGTAATCGTGTTGCTGCTAACGGTCGCAACACGATTCAGAGTGACAAGACTAAAGCCAATACTCGAAAGCTTAATTAATATCGGCACTGTGGAACGTGTCCTTAATTTAGTGGCTTTGCTGAATTACAGTTAGACTAACACAATTCGAAAATCAGTGTTAACGATGTTAGTACCTTATAAACTTGGCAACTTGGTGCAGTAGTTGTTTGTACACCGATTAATGTCTGCTGTTTTCCAGTCAAGAGGGCGTGTTTAGAAAATTTGCGGCACGTACTCCCCAACTTGGAATAAATGTACTCGGCAAAGTGTTCGTACACCAATTGTTATAAACTCCTCCGTGACGTTAAGTTTAAAGTAAGGTTTTCTCAAGCCTAGCGTGCCACCTAAGGTACGGCAGAACGGCGCTTGGCTCCATTACATGCCTGTCTTTGATGCAAACTTTGACAATGGTGAGCCAAGTTACGGGGGAATCTCTTCCGCTAATGGTTTCCGAGTTCCTGCTTTGGCAAATACTTGCTATGTGCTTCGACAAACTAACCCAGTTGGCTGTGTTTGTGTTCGTGGGCGGGAATGATCAACTGGAATAGCGCTGTGCTGATATAATGCTGGACTTTCTAGCGCTAGATATTTCTATATTATGAACGTTCTACAGTATAATATAATATTATATAGAGACGTCCAGCATGGTTGTTACAGAGATGATCTAGTAGATTACTGCTAGAGTGTGGTATTTCACAGGCTAAAAGTAGGAGTTAAAGCTCACTATAAAACAACACGCATTCCTACTCTACTTCGCTATAGACTAGACTACTGCATACGAAACGTAAATTTATCTATCCTTGTATCCATTAGTAGCAGACTATTATTGATAAGAGAGATGGTACTCCATGTTCTTCACTTGGTCCTTTGTGTTGATGGCCGTACTGGTGAAGTGCTAGGAAAACGCCAGCAATTGATTTACCAGTCGTTGAGTCATAAATTTCCCACTCAAAGAAAACTTGAGGTAATCGATGCCCTTTTCCTGAAGCAAACAGCTCATAGTTTTTACTTTCTCTGCACTATTAACACCGCTTAGACACTTCCTCTTAATCATTTTGCATAGCATAACGGGATGTGAAACGGTTGAGATTCAGTTGATGGTACATCTGAAATAAACTGTTGTAATAAAATATTTGATAGAAACCGTTGAAGAAATATATATAAAAGCATTTACTCATATGAAAAATATATAATTATCAATAATTAAATAATATATAATTAAAAGAAGCATTTACTCCTTTGCCAAAATAATATAATTGGTGAGGTTATCCCAATGCTTATTCATTATTTACATTCATCAAGAAGCAAGTACTCATCGTTCGCGCACCGTTTGCCCGTAAATGTTTGCAGCTGAAACCTTTGACGTCCTCAGAAGAACGTGTCCTAATTTCCTAACCTTAAAATGTTTCATTAGATATGAAACGTATCGATCTATCTTTCGTAAACTTCGTAATGTCTTCATAAGAGCTACCTGAGAAGTTTGGTACTGGTTCAGCTAATTACCCTTGCCAAGAAGGTTATTTTTTCATCGACTTTGTCACCAAGATAATAACCTCCGCCAAGGAGGTTATGTTTTCATCAAGTTTGTCTACTTGTTTGTCTACCAGCAAAATAAATCAAAATTTATGGATGGATTTTTAGTCTACGAAATTGACAGGGATTGTTAGCTATGTTGGGAGAAACAGATGATTAACTTGTGGGAAGATCCATTTATCCGTTTACTTGCTTGTTTACCTCTTTTTTCTTAATGCAATAATTAAAAAAGTTATGCACGGATTGTTATGAAATTCGCATGAATTAGGTATATTACGTAAAGTAAATGACCATATTATTGTGACGACCTGTTTATTCGCTTGTTTTTTTTTTAATCTCCGTGTTGGATTTTATGCTTGTTAGCAAAATAACTCAAAAAGCTACGAACAAATTGTTATGAAATTCACAGGAATTGTCAATACTGTTAGAAGACATAAATGATCAAAGTTTGGTGAGGTTTAGTTGGTTTGTTTGGGTATTTGACTTATGTTTGTTGAAATGTTTGTCAGCAGCGTAACTCGAAAATTTATATCGGTTTTTCAAGAAAATTACAGCAGCTGTTATTACTATCAAAAGGCACAAATGATTAGATATTGGTGTTGATCCAAAGGTGATCAGAGTTTCAAAACCAATTTCAATTATTCGTTAACATTGTCTTGCTTGGCGGAGATATGCACTGTCAGAGTGCTCTAGTTCTTAATAAGTTTGTAACGACGTGTCAGAAGCATCACTACGATGTAAACACAGTACACTACGCGAGTGACGCAACCAAAGCAGTGGTTGTGATGTACAGTATATTTCTCATTGCCTCGTTACTGTGCAAAGACTTTTGGTTTAATATAACGTTGTCATCAGGTAAAATGTTTGTTTCGGCGATGCCTATGTGTTTTCTATGCACCGCTAAAGTATTTCTGAAACCGTCTAATTCAAGTGTATCATAAATCGAATGGTAACCTATGAAACTATTCAATAAGTTTTTATGTTTGGCAAACCATGGCAGCCGGAATTTCAATTCAGTATTTTCAAAATTCTAAAGAATTCTTTTGAATACCACCCTAATAGATTATTTGGGAGGAATGAAAGAACGAGGTCGCAGTGAATTGTAATATTTTTCATCAGTTCCGTGTCTTCAACTTGTACTTTCATAAAAAACAATCGTTATCATAAAATACGCCACAATAAAAGAGCAACGGGGTTCATAGTTGTTAAAACGATATCCGCAGAACTCGGAAATCCAAAAACTCCCACAACCGAAGGCACTCTCAGCCCTGATCTCTCCCACCTGCTCAGCTAGCTCTATGGCGCAGCTATAAATCCTAGAGAGATGATCGCCGCGTAGCATGAATCAACACAGTGATAGCTCTCTAAGGCGAATCTGCGGATACCGACTAGAATATACGACGGCGATAGATCGCTGAATGTGCGCATGAGGTGGATGGACAAACATTCTGGAGCCATGAAGGTGCGCTGTAACTGAGCTCGGCAGTGTATGTTTTCGATAGGTATTCGAAACAGAAACGCGAATGCAGTCTGTAACTTGGTTTTGTTTACGTGCTGTCAATAGGTAAATGTGCACGAGAGTGGAAGATCTGGAGGGCTGGATGAATTAAACGGTGCACTGCACTGTTTGCTCTGGGGAGATTGGAAAGTTTTAAAATTAGATCAATTAATTGGTAGACTTTATTATACCAAACTACACATTGAATGCTGAACGGTGGAGACTGCTGTGTCGTCATCCAGTGTTAAGATATTTTGTAACCCAGCAGCGGACTTCATAAAAATGGATTAGCTCCAGAGCCTCACTGTGCATTACATCGACTGGCAAACGTGCTCGAGACTTAGCCTCACATGACAGACATTAACTTCAAATAATAATCATGTTTATCAATATATAATTAATAATACTCGTACAGACAAATCTCTAAGAAAACAATACAGTAGTATTCAACCAATTGTAGACATTATAAAGATCGGGATGTACTGTGCTCCATGTAACCGCGTTTTGTAAACAACAAAGCTGTACTTACTGAATTCCATTGTACACCCAGGCAGCAGATATGTAAATGATCAAGTAGAGCGAATGTA
Source organism: Parhyale hawaiensis (assembly GCA_001587735.2). NCBI lineage: Eukaryota > Metazoa > Arthropoda > Malacostraca > Amphipoda > Hyalidae > Parhyale > Parhyale hawaiensis. Next base: position 15,653,745 of record LQNS02278145.1, read on the forward strand.
ATCTCTAAATGAACTCCTCTGTGCACGCTGCAGATTCGTGCGAGAAGCACGAAGGCAGTTCCTAACGAAGAGCTGTTGCACCTGCTGCAGAAAGTTAAAGAGAAGAAAACGAAAGCTCTGTATTAAACTGTACCGAGCTTCTCAGGCGAACGTGCAGAACACGCAAAGGTGCTCTGGCAGTGACCCTGACTGCACGAGTGTGCGCGGTGGCGTAACGTATGGATCGCCGAAATTGGCAGGTGTTATTTTGTGTCCTATTACAATTATGTGGGTGCAAAGAGGGAAATACGAAGGTTTTAAGAAATCTTATTATTACTGAGTGTTATTGTTCATACTGGTATATATGCATATATTGTAGAATTCGATGAGAACCCGTTGAAGAAATTTTGTTACCCTCGACGCGCGTTTTGCTGTTCAACAGCTCATCAGGTGGGACGCTCAAAGTTGGTAAATTCATGTTGACTCTTGAGATTTTCCCGAAATTTGGAGAGGGTAACAAAACTTCAACTGCTGCTCCTTGAATTCTGTAATACGTTAATGCCATTTCAAGAGAATAAACTTTTATAGCTCGATGCATATGCGCGTGTTGAATGGATATCTAATCATTGCAATCAGCACTCTTTGATAGATTATTGATCTACAAGAAAAGTTCATGCTAGTAAATTACGTAATTAGCGCTTTATCACGCAAGGGTACTTATGGCAATTTTTTCTAATGCTTGCAGTGAATTGTAAAGTTAGAACATCTTTTAATTTTTGTGCAAATAATGCACATGAAAACAATACTGCTGTTTAAAATGTTAACTATATTAAATACGCTCCATCAGTGCTATTTAATGGCAAAAAAAATACCCTTACTGTTGCAGCTCGAGATTATGCTGAGAACCAAGTATCATTTCTTCCCTAATTTAATTTGTTGCTTTACAATATCGAGAGGCGTGGGTGTGGTGAATTCCCCCTCGATAGAGTATTACCATCCTCATTTCTAGGTTATTAGAAAAATGAAGGCGCAAAATTTGATCAAGTTTCCCAGTTAGCGAGGAATTTTTATAGATATTTCTGAACATCATATCCATCACAGACACGATTGTAATGATTACATTAGAGATATAGGCACATCCTTCGAACATAACAGAATATGAAGAGACGTGCATTATCCATATTTGACTGTCATTTTATGGCATGCAAATCTCCACGCATGCATGGCAACTAGCAAAAGATAAATTTTCAGCCGTCTTTATTTAACAGTGGCTTGTTCAAAAATCTTAACACTTCAATAGCATTTCGGCTGACTTACACAACGCCCATTGTAGGAGATGGCTACAGCCAGTCCCATTTTCTGACAACAAACCAAAGCTGTTGTCATAAAAGCAAAGGTCTTTTTTAAAACAGCCTCGACATTTTTCCTTAACTAAAGGAAACCCGGGGTGACGTTTAGTTGGGAGCCGCCAACAGCTCGTATTTGTTACTGTGATAGCCATGATCACATCACTCCGGGTGATGCTAAGCGATGCTGCGGTCGCTTTTAGCCATTTTCCAGGCTCATTTTCCCGTACACAATGTGGTCATTGTGAGTCAGTTACGTGTCCAATGTTGCTGCTGTCTCCGGGAGCAATTTACTGCCGCATTTGTGGAGCCCAAGCTATGTAAGTGAACTCTGCGGGCCCGGCTGCTCGCCGTCCCGCACGCCGATACATTACTTCGTAATCTGCGGTAACTATAAGGTACCTTTAATTATGAGCCACTAAATTGGTGCCTTGCTATAGCAGCGTGCGATAGAGGACTCCAACAAGATCCTGCCTGCCTGATTGTACCTTACAGCAATGAGATACCGAGCAAATGAGGCTTGCAGATCGACATATGAGCCGATCCCATCTGCACCTCTTTGTTTCGGAATTAATTAGAGGGATGTTGAGAGCATATGACGGAGTTATTAGAAATTCATCCTTTAGGGCTGTTAGGCGATATTTATGTATTGCAGTATGGAGTGGTAACCTTTGATTATTAGGGGATTTTAGAGAACGCTGGTTACAGTATTCCTACGAATAAAATATTTCATTTTATATTTTAAGGAGTTTTAGTTGTTGCTGATGACTGTAATGCGAGAATGTTTTCATTCATTTTTAAGAATTTATTATGAATGTTGATAACAGTACAGCGACAATGACTTAATTCTGTTTAGGAGCTTGTATTTCATGTCGTTTACGACCAAGCAAGATAACTTTCATTATTAGGAGTTTGTACTTAATGGTAAGAGCTCAAAGATATGATGATCTTACCCTGTGATTCTTCAATTATCAACTTATTATACATGGAACACTTAATTGCCATTACTTCTCATGCTGTTTAGCGAGGAATATTTTAGACAGTCTGCTAATTGCACAGACTGGAATGATATGAAGTTTAAATCGTTTATGTTTTGAATGCACCAGGTAAAGGCATATATTATCGCAGAGGTAATGAATAATCTGCGTGCAATTTCCGGTGTGAGACTTACGCATACGTTGGTAAATACTACTGCTCTTCTATCATGCAAATATCGCATGACATCTGGGGTAACTGTAATACCAGGATGCTGTCTTTTTTACCAGTTCAAGGAGATCTTAATGCACGTTAACTAGATAAGAGCTACTGAAAAAGCGCAAATGGAACAGGAGCTTTCGAAATAATCACTAATTGGAATAGGCACAAAAAATTAGGTGCTGATGCTCGTTAACTGGAACAAGCTCGTTTCCGCTGTGGTTAGGTTAGGATAAGTGAGTGGGCTTGGGTTAGATTAGGCAAACAGTGCGAATTGGCTAAGATGGGTTAGCTTGGAATAGGTTTATTGGGTTTTAAGGCGAGGCTATGTTAGGTTGGGGTGGCTTTTATAAGATGAAACTACGTTAGGTTGGGTTAGTTTGGCTTTTATAAGATGTAACTACGTTAGGTTGGCTTAGTTTGGCTTTTATAAGATGAAACTACGTTAGGTTGGGTTAGTTTGGCTTTTATAAGATGAAACTACGTTAGGCTGGGTTAGTTTGGCTTTTATAAGATGAAACTACGTTAGGTTGGCTTAGTTTGGCTTTTATAAGATGAAACTACGTTAGGTTGGCTTAGTTTGGCTTTTATAAGATGAAACTACGTTCGGTTTGCTAAGAAAAGTGTTGTCCTGAACTAACACGCACTTCCGCGCGTCGACGGGCACTGCTTGCGTTTGTGTGCTGGTGCAGCACGAAAACTGTCCCGCTTCGCTTGGTGCCCGGGGAGGCGAGCTGGTCTTCGGAAGACACTGTTTCAGTTTTGAGTTATTTTAGATTGGCTTAGACTACGTATTGCTAAGTTAGATTAATGTGAGATTGTTAGAGTTTACGCATTTATTTAGATTAGCAGTTATTCCAAAACTGCTTGGTCTATTCGCATTTCTATCATTACCACTTATTCAGTTTGCGTACGTTCAACCGTCTCGGTTCTCCAACAGCAACCAGTCCGGTCTTGTATTAAGCAGTGTTTAGATACTTGTAGCAGGTCATTGCATCATGTGCTAATGATGTTCATCTTTAATTGCAGTCGAACGCCTTACGTTCAGTCGATAGCTTAAAAACTAATTTATTGATGAGATGACAGCACAGGCGCCGCAACACGCTCGGACTAATTATTTATTCGATGAATTCCCAAGGTCATCTAAATCGGCAATAAGCCGTGCTATTTACACTCTAATAAAGACGCACATGAGGTTGGTTCACTGTAATTCATCACGAGTAAATCCACCGAAGATAATATCATCACGGGTAAGTCCACCGACGGTAAATTCATTGGATAAATCCACCAACGGTAAATTGACCGCGGTAAGTTTACAAAATTGTAACTTCATCAAATGTCAATTCATTGCATGATTAATTCATCGATAGGTAAATTCACTGAACAAAAAGTTCCTTGAACAATAAATTCATCGAATGGTAAACTCATTGAACGATAAAAAATTAATCGAAGAGTAAAATCATGTAATGGTGAATTGATAAAAAAATAATTAGCTCATCGAATGGTATTTAAATCGAATGGTATATGAAATGATTTGCCGTACGCGGGCATAACTGAACAAGAGGAACAGGAGAGAGCGCGACTGGAATACGTGCGTACCGGAATAAGCACGTAATAGCATGCGCGGAAACTTTAATGACCATCGAAGTATTTGAATGGTACAGAAACATATCTTAGCCGATCCTAACCTAATCTAGCCTAATATGGTTTAACATAACGTTGCTTTGCCGAATGTAAGCTATCCTAACTTAACGTAACATTAGCTACCCCATAGAGTACATGTAGAAAGACAATAGGTAGCCTATTGTATAGTCTATGGCTACCTTAACACTCACTAACCTAACGTGACCTAACCTAACGTGATCTTCACACACTCGATCTTATTCTCTTTCGCGTGTACTTCAACCCCGCTCGGTCCGGTTAGTCTCGGTTCAGTTTCGCGTACATTCAGCTCTCCCAGATGAAGGTGGACAGAACAGTTACCATGCAGTGAATCTGGGAATGTATCACTCGATAAATTTATCACTCGATGAACTTATCCAACATACTGTATACTTGGCGGCAACCCGTGAGGGTCATAGCATGAACCAAGGGACACAGAAATAAACTATAGAGCACTCTGAGAGCGCATACCTCCGCCAAGTAAGGCAACAATAACGAAAAATTTAAATTGGCCCCGAAACCATGATTTACTTTGTATATAAGTCCAAAATCTTATTGTTGTGCCTTCCGAAAGTAATAACACCTTCTACAATTTTCTTGAAGCTCCGCTCATAACTTTTTCAGTTATGCTGCTAACAAACATTATAACAAACATAAGTCAAACATACAAACGAACCTACCGATTTGCACCAAAATTCGATCGTTACCTTTACTAACAACTCATGTAAATTTCATAAAGATCCATTTAGAACTTTTTGAGTTATTGCGCTAACAAGCACAAAATCAAACACAGCAGCAAACTCATGAACGAACGAACAGTTCATCGCAAAAATTTGGTCATTTACTCTTCGTAATAAACCTAACAACTCATGTAAATTTCATGAAAATTCATTCCGAACTTTTTGAGTTATGGCATTGGCAAAAATGAGGCCGACAAACAAACAAACAAACAAACAAACAAGCGGATGAACGGATCTTCACCAAACGTTAATCATCTGTTCCTCCTAACATACTTAACATTCCCTGTAAATTTTATCCAAATCCGTTCATAACTTTTTGAGTTATCTTGATGACAGACAAACAAACAAATCCGATGAAAACGTAACCTCTTTGGTGGAGGTAATTCGTCAGGTTTTATTACACTCTTCACGTACCCACTTTACTTCTTTTCTCAATACACTCCTATAATTGATGATGTTTTAAATAAAAATAGTAGGGCCAAGACCACTGTTCTAAAAACCATTTACTAAAAATTCGAACGCTTTGGCTTTTCGGCCATCTTCAGCAACTGATAAATATGCAGAAAGCCATTAAAATTTCTAACTAGGGCTCTACATAACGAAAACAGACAGGAGGCAATAAGAGATTTCAACTGACAAGACAAGCCAAACTATTAACAACTTGGAGGGCATGGGATGACTACATGTCATTTAGCTTCGGTTTGAGTTTGCACATGTAAGGGACTCTCAAATGCGTAGTTCTAAAGGAGAGTTGCCGTAGCCAAAAATATTAAAATTGTCATCCTGTATTAGACTGCCGCAAAATTCAATGTGGAATCTAATGGAAGACTTTAGAGGATGGGCTCAAATTGAACCTGTTCTTAAACTCCTGCCAGCATGCTCCAACCTACGCGTTCGCAACGTACGGATGGTGTTCCCAACGGACTCAGATCCACACCGTGGACAACAGTGTTTGTAAACAATAGACGAGAGCATATTAGCAGGAAGCTTTTCTTTATAGCCAAAAAATGAAATTATTTTAAAACGGTTAACTAAGATTACGTTCACGTTAATACAAGTAAAAAAGTTCACGTCTGAGCTTTTCAAACTCTTGGCCAAAATATGAGACAGTGATATGAAGTTACTTCGTTACGATGCAGCGCATCACCCTCGAAGGTATTACATAGCGCCCTCATATAAAGTTTCTTTTTCTTAGCGCTCAGCGCAGGAACAACGGACATATACTTTTTGCACAGAAACTCTCTACTTTGCTTTTGAATTAACTGTAGTGGGAAACTGTTTTGTATAAAGAACGTCTTTACAAATTCAAACTCTAAGTGTAAAGTAATAAAATTAGAACTAATTACATATGCTCGAGCTAAAAGTGTACAACTACTTTTGACCTTAAGTCTAAGGTTACAAAAACTAAACAGAGCTCATACCCATGACGGTAAAAGTAGGTCTGCGATACACAGAACTGATAAAAGTGTTATTTTCTCGGGTGATGCGACAGTCTGAAAACGATAGTTCATTATTTTGTTATTTGTTCCATTGTAAAGTTTATGTTCGGATGCTTTCCATTTAGATAGTTAAGGAAGTTAGTAGCATAAGATCTATCTCGGAATAAAAGAATAGTATCATCAATATACCTACGATTAAAGACAGGTTTAAAATCGGAGGGACATTCTTCTAACCAGTTTCGCTCGTGATATGACATAAATATATTAGAAAATGATGATGTTTTGTACTAATCTTCCTCTACTTTCTTAACTTGGTGCATCCATGCATGCGTGTTGAAACAATGTAGCAACACCCACCTGCTCGGGTTTTATATTCCTATAGACAAACTGCATGCACCTTCTTTTTGTTTTCATGAAATGAAGCAGTGAGTACAGGTGTAAAGCTTAAACTAACGTATTTAATCACCTAATGACCTAAAATCTATCTAGTACTCCACCAAGAATTTAATTGTTGAAGTACGAGTATTCTCTTTCATAATTTCATCCAATTCCTAAGTTATCCTCTTAAATTAGAGACCGTGCAATTCCTCTAAATGGTCTGTCTTTATCGATCGCCCACTTCCTGAAGTATTCTTCCAAAAACTTCTTGTAGTGAAGTCTTCTCCTTTTAGCAATTATCCAGACCAATAATATGCGTGATGTTTTCTCGTATGAATTAATATGCGTGAACTATCTCCGTCAATTCTTATGATTCCTTATAATTCTCTCTTAAATATTAGGTCTGAGAAGCATCCTCTTCTAAAATCTAACTAGTTAGAGGTATATTTTCCCTTAAAAACACTATTTAACGCCCCACATTTTCCATCAAAATAATCCAAAATGTAAAGTATGTTCCTCTAAATGTCATCTTTTGCATGACCTTTTTTCTCTTAAAATCATTAAATTCCTGGATTACCCTCCTATAAACAGTCAGTTAATTAGTGAAGTTTGCTCACCAAACATCATCTATTTCATGAAGTATTCTGCCGTGCAAATCATTCAGGTCATGAACTACAAAAAACGTCTTGTGGCGAAATTTTTTTAATTTTATTATCACCCAATAAGTGAAAATCCGCTTCCAAAAAATCGTTTGCTTGGTGAAGTATTCCTTTAGGAACATCCTGCTGAAGTAATTGCTTTGTTATTCGGCATAACTTCGCCCAGCTCGGCGAGTTGGCTCTGACAACAGAGTTTCAGTTTGCAAAGCACTCACCCTCGGCTATTTAGTCGGCACTTATTCACTTTTATCGATCATGAATTTCAGCGTGGCAAGCCTTCGGAGCGAAATGTGTCTGTTTTGGCTCAGCGCGCGAGTGAAGGGCGCAAATTCTCGTCGAGAACTAACTTTAGATGCATTTTTATCAAAGGATTTGCTCGCTATCTAATAAATTATTACGGTAACCCACCTTTGTCGGGAATAATTTTTGCGTCATTGTTTTAATAATATAATAATTGTTGTGAGGCTAAGATGTCCAAGCGCCGGAATTTCACAATGATTGTAAAAACAAGACTTGTACTACTTTATGGACAAATGCTGTGCAACGTAGAAGAAGCCTTTGGAACGTTAAGTTAAGCGACATTCCTGTCCACTCTTCTATTTCCGTGATATTTTTTAGAGTAACTTCTAATCCTAATTTGCAGTGAGTTATAGGTTTGATAGGTTTATTACACACAAACACATTTTATATTACAAGTATTTGGTAAAGTAGTAATACGCTATAGAATAATGCATCTGCGTAGCCACTGAAAGTTTAACAAACTTATTGGGCACTGAAGATAAAATATAATGCTCGCAAATTTTTACAGCAGCTAACCTGATTCAAGCTTCCATGTTTTTGTGCCCGTTAGAGTTAAATGGATATTTTGGAGCGAATATGTGAGTGTTAGTTACCTGTCTTAGCAATGAGTATTAACAATGTACCAATTTTTCTTTTACTTTGTCACAAGGCGTGAGCCTTCTGCCTTATAATTCAACTTAAAAATCATTTGGTAGCGTTCATTATTATTATTATTATTATTATGAAGATTGTACGTTTAACCGTGTAGTGACTGGTTAATATTTCCCACTGTTTCCATATGTTTATCACCAGCGAACGAAGTGAGAGAGATGATGATGTTTTCGTTGAAGATTGAAGTATATCTATTTGCTCATCTGTCCACTCAAAAAATTAGTGAACGAGTTGAGTAATGCTCATAATTTTTGGTTAACCTAGATGTGAAATCTGCAAAAACTCTGGAGTAAGCTTGCCATCAAAAATGACGTTGAAATCTGCCATCCACCGCCGGTGCTTATCTTACGCCCCCGGGCGTTGTAGTTACCACCCGCGAATAAAGTGAGAGAAGTAATAATGTTTTCGTTGACGCTTCAAGTATATACGTATATATGTGCTTGTCTATCTACCCAAAAAATGGTAGAAGGAATTGTGTTATGTCATAATTTTTTGAAACGAGCCTGGTGGGTTGTTCTCGATGTGACCCATGCAAAAAAAAAAAAATAAAATAAAAATAACTAGGATTTGCTGGCCATTAAAAATGACGGCAATGAAATTTACTCTGACCGCGGGTGATTGTCTTATGCCCAAAGTAGTCTAGTTCTTTTTGAGAATGAGCCCATTACACTCTGTAGATTTGGACACGAGTGTTGTCAAAATCTTCACGCGCACAAATGTACAGTTGTATGTTTGGGAGACGCATTTGGATGTAACTATCCAGCTGGCCACTGAACAGAAGAACAGCAAATGCATATACTAATCGAATATTGCCTGTCCTCTCTTCAAATAATACTCGAGTGTAACACGTCCATCAGAAAACCGTTGGCTATAGTTTTGTGTCAGAATGGAAGCCTGTTCATTATT